>CAIGRN010035741.1:0-20658 GCA_903798345.1 Fraxinus anomala
TTTTTGTTTATCAAGAATTAAATTAGTATACAATACAAATTGCAAGCAATTAGAGCATCTCCAACGGATTTTTTATTTTTAAAGAACATCCTGATCATGATAGAGAATATCTTTAAATTTTACATTTTGCAACATTCAATTATTATTTTTGTCACATTTTTCAATTAACGTATATATTAGAACTTGCAATGTTATTAAATGCAACCTTTATAAAATACAAATAGAGTTAGTTTGACACTAGTTTAGGTAAAAGTACTCGTGTCACTAAATTATAGGCTCAATCAAATAAAGAAAATTCATTTCTTAGGACTTATGACATGTTGACATCAAGACTGGTATTCATCAACATCATTGACGCTAAGCTCTTGTTTGAGCCCTATTTTTTTGAAAAAATACATTCTCGAACAGTGTTTTGACATTTTAACCACATTTTTCAATAAAATAATATTAAACGCAAATCTAAATTTTTTTCTTATTTTTTAACTATACATTTCTCAACAATACACTATTTAAAAATGCTTTTTTTTTTTATTTGACAAAAATGGGGCTCAAACATGCATTAAATAATATTATTCAAAGTTAAAATAAAGAGTATTAGAAACTACTTTTAAGGTTTTAACTTTAAAATAAAGAACAAATCACTTTTAACGAATTTTTTTTGAAAATATTCTCAGTAGCCAATATATTTATTTTATTAGCAAAGGAAATTAAATGTTTATGCGTACCGATGATGTGGCAACATGTGACGTTACCACCTCATCGATATTTTAGACTTATCGATATAAAAAATTATGTTTATACATACATCTGTAAAATTTCCTTCAATATCTCGTCGGAGGAGGCTCGTGTCCTTCCCGTAATAATCTGCCGCAGCTGTCAAAATAATTTCTCTATCCCACACCTATACAGTTAATTATAATGACGTTAATAAACCACCTTTAATTGGACAAAAATAATTGACAAATATTCACGTCTATTAACGTTAATCATGTTCAATCTTATCGAGTATAACATTTCAAATCTCAAACTTTTCACCATTAAATGCTTCGTAACGCTATTTTGTGTCCTAGGTTTTGACACGTGTATTTGAATGTCTCTACATAAGAGATGTATATTGTTTATTCTTAAACCTTATTTCGAACTTTTCTAGATTTGAAAATTTTATTAAATTATACATATTAAAAAAGTCATACGTGCAAAAATTTGCTTGTTCTCGTATAAAGTTAAGAAATCAAATTTCAAAACTATTATGTTCGAAAGTGTGATTAACTAACGATTACAAAGAAAATTAGACGTCTCTTTTTCATTTTCATTCAAGAATTATAACATACCAAAAAAGGAAAAAAGATAGTCTTAAAACGAGAAAACTCACATGGTGCAAGTTTGATTTGTGTCTAAACCAACGCAAGTTAATCGTATTTCCTCCTTCATCACTTGTGAACCCGACATGCATGGGCTAAAAGAAAACAATCACAAAAAGGCAAAAAAAAAAAAAAATTTTGTTGTAAAAAAAATCAACTGAACTAAAATTTTCATAAAGGGCTCTCACTTGATGAATATCTCCCATGAAGTGGGCCAAAAACAACAAGGCTTCTGTCATGTTGTCTGTAAAGAAAAATAATTTAAATGAACTCATTTTTTAAAATTCAATAATACTTTTTGATTGATTTTAATTAGTTATATGCAAAAATAATCAAGAAGATAAAAGGAGAGTAATTCTCTTACGACGTCGATCAGAGGTTCCATGCCTATAGTGTGAGAGCTGATTGGTGAAATTTTGAATGGCCCCAGCAACGCACATATCCCTCACTCCATGAGTATCTTGGCAATCCCCTTTGATTGTACATGAAGATCAAAGAATTAAAATAAATGCATTTTCCAATGAAAATATTAAACTTTAGATCAGGAGATTATTCGATAACTTTTTATTTTTAAACGTATGCCCTGTTTGATGCCCAGTAAAGAGGTTTTTTGGGATAAAATGAGTTTTGGAATAATGAATTTTTTTTTGGAGAATATGTGATTAAAAAGTAAGTTTTGAATTTACGTACAAAATATTTTATTGTAAAAATGAGTGATTGAAAGAAAAAAAAAGTTTTGGAGAATGGTAGACAAACACGAACTTACTTTTGTAGTTGAAATTGCAAGCTTCATCGGGCGTGTCAATAAAGTGAAGAGGGCTCGTCCACTGGTATCTATACCAGTGCCTTACTTGATCCGGCCACACGCACAAGGCCGACAAATCACCATCAACATAGTCAGGTAACAGCATTTGAACAGCATGCAACGCCTCAGGTTCCAACAGGTCCTATGTTTTCGAAACAAATTATCATCTAATCTAAGCACAAAATGGAATCTCGAAATCTTAAAAGAACGTGCATGGTTTTGCAGAGTTTACCTGGGCAATTTTGCATGTCATGGCATGACCTTCTTTGCTCCATGCTTCAACACGAGGTCCATAACCGAAAGAAAAAACAAGAAAGAAAGCGAAAAAGTGTAAAGACATTCTCTTTAAAACTGTTGGCTCTCTCATTCTGCGAAAACAATTATGTTCTTGGAATTGAAAATGGACAATAATGAAGTGACACTATGAGTCTATGATGGGGGCCTTTCTATATATACAGAAATTATTGATTTATGCAATGTGTACAAGCTAAAGATTCTTCCCATTTCAAGTACTCTCCAAGTAAGCTATAAACAGAAGCAACAAATGGGCATATTCCATATACTATAGGCATCACAACATTTAAAAACAATGTGACTTTGAAGTTACACATAAGATACATGTTCTCATTGTTGACTTTAAAGACAGGCAATTGGTTACTCAGGTAGTTCATTTCTTGACGTGTGGGGAATTCCAACTTTGAAGGATTGATAAGATGCAGTCCAACTCTATCATCTGGTTACCATTCATTCTTTTGCAATTGATGGGCGTGATGCAAAAATTTGGTTGAGAATAACTGCCAAACGGACCCCACTTTGAGCCAATCGCTTCTCTACAACTGGCATCCGAGAGAGAAAGTAATCATCTACACAAAACAGGGGGGGAAAAAATGTCACAAAGGATAACTATCATTATGCAATAAATCCAAGAGTTGAAGAGAATATCTGGCCTAAGCCGACCATGTACAGGAATTAGAACTACGCAAAAAATTCATGCATAATTGAATTATTTCGATCTCTAGCTTCAGAAAACTGATATTTATACTTCAATACAAACTGCATTTGTTTGCATATTTTACATGAAAAGAAAAAACAGCCCAGTCCAGTTAAATAATATTCTGAAAACTTAATTAGACAGTCGTTGAAGAGTACAAGTGTTAACAAGGCTCATCTGTACCTCCTAAAGTGCTTCCTGGTGTGGCATTTCTGTAAGCAAACTTACATGCTAATTTAACGCTTTCCGAGGCATACCTGCACAATGAGCAATCCAATCAATTTTTTTTTAATTTTTTTAATATTAAGTATCAGAACTCTCAGATTATGACACTCCTCCCTTTTCCTGCTAAAAAAACCATCATAGAATGTCAGCTCCGAGAATGAAAATCACTTCTCAGATTAATCCATGATCCCAATCCCATATAGTTCTCATACTTTTCTCAGATCAAACCATGCAATTCATCAACTTTGATGTTACATGTCAAAATAATTAATGCTGTCAACTGCCACTAAAACTCATCTCTTTAAGCATTTGATGATCCAAGGAAATACGAATCAGGAGCCAATACGTATCTCAAGAATATTGAAAAACAAAAGAGGAGAAGAAAAATTTCACATGATTTTTTAATGCAGATAATAAATAAAGATCTCACAACCACTGCAAACAAGCAAATAGAAACAAGGACAAAAAATGTACTCACGTATCTGGACAAACTGTAGCATTGCAATTTTCCCAAGATGGAACATCAACCAACCAATCATCCTATTGCCAGTTAAAAACAGAGAAGAAAAAAGATGATAAGAACATGAACTGCAGAAAATCTCTCACAATTTCAGAATCTGGCCAACAGTGTTTATAGACGCTATGGAAATGACAAGGTTCATTAAGAAGTAAATATTCTCCAGAAAAAAATATTTAAGGTGTTTTAAATGACATTTTGAAAAGACAACATAGATATTTGAGGCATCTTTGTTGCTGTTACATCTGAGACCCTGCAATATGTCTTATCACAAATGCAATAGAAAGATTTATTTGAATCTTACGGTGATATTGCTCTGAATGGATTGAATCATTTCATTGAGATCTTTGTTATAGAATGTCTTCATGGCTGATTCAATTATCATAGTATCCCATACCTGCAATAACGTAAACATGACAAAATAAGATAGCATTAAAATTAAGCAAAAAATTATATGGACCAAAAGGGAGTGGAGATGTCACATGCAGGAAGGAGGAAGTGCTCATACTTAGAAAGGAAGAGGCTCAAAAAATGGCAGAGACCACTTGATTGTTATTGAAAGAAATACCAGATTGCATCTTATCACTTGGACAGAATATCAGTATCATTGATCTAGAAAGTTTGAACCTATGTTGCTTACTCGAGAAAATATGTGTAGGAAAATGGATGATGTTCAAAACTTTGAAGCCAAAGTTACACAACTTACATGGTGCAAATTAGTTTTCCTCCTGTACCAACGGACTTTTATTGTATTTCCACCCTCGTCTCCAATAAAACCAACATGCAGTGGCTGCCAACCAAAATGAATGTTTCAGACAATTGAGTCTACATATTCTTTAGTTGTTTATATTTCCTAGAGAAATGTTCTAGCATGAGATAAGACCTCTTGTATGTTCATACATTGGTTAAATAAATTACCATTAAGGGGGTTAAGTGCATAAAATATAAGAGAACTGAAGGTTTTACTTTCAATAAAATGCCATTTTAATCCTTCGGCGCAAGCAAGGGTCAATATTCATGCATTACATGCCCAACATTTTCACTTGGTAAATATCAAGGAGCGATATCATACAGTATTGCTGTTAAAAGAAAGCAGATTTAAGAACCATAATATAAAACTTCCTAATTAATTATATGCCAGATCGTAATTAATAATTTTTTCATTCCGTAGAATGTAAAATCCAAGTGATAAGTGAAAGAAAATTTCAATGTCAATGCCTCTCAACAAAACCTGTGTTCCTTCTTTTTTTCAATACAAATGTCACTTTAAAATTGTTAAGTAGATTTTTCTGCAATCTCTGTTACTTTGCACTATCAATTTCATACTTTCAAATAATATTTAGGCCTATGAAAGATGAGCTGACCTGATGGACATCACCAACAAAATGCGATAAGAACATGAGTGCCTCTGTCAAGTTGTCTGCCATTAAAAGAAATGAGTGTCCAATTTTCATGGTGTCACTAAACCAGCTAATTATTGTTTCTTACATTTTAATCCTAATGAATCAGAATCATGAGAAGCTGACTCAAGCTGCTTGGTATAGTTATAAATTGCTCCAGTGACACACCTATCTTTGTGTCCGTAAGAGTCATGGCAATCTCCTGCCAGAATTTAGATAAGAGATTATTCAAATATTCTTGTCAGGTAATAACAACTTATGAGTTATTTTGTCTTGAGAATTTTTTAAACTTCAAATAAAGATATATATGTCTTTTGATGGTAGGACAGAAGGTGATGAAATAATATAACCAAAAAGAGAATAAATCGTGATCATCATGAATTAGTCTCTGCTGCTCCATGACTAATTTATGTGGCCATGACAGTTAAGAATAGACTATATAATTCATGAGAGAAGTCATATTTATTTATATATTCAGTAGCAATATAAGAAACCTAAAAAGAACACAGAGACCACAAACGATTTCTAAGTAAGAAGGACAACAAGAAAACAACTGAATTCTGCCTTTGAGAACTATAAATGATAATATATGTGATTAAACATGCAGTAATATGCAACTGTAACCATCACAACTCTGTGGAAACAGGACATTACCTAAGTAACTTAAACGGTATTTATTTTCTTGTCAAATTATGAAAATGGATATTGTTTAAGAGATGTACAAACTAAAACTGATGGATACAAATTAATGAGGAAGAGATTTGATCTTACTGCAATACTTGTAGTTGCACCTAAAGTCAGGTGTATCAACATAATGTAAAGGACTACTCCAGCGATAGTGGTAATGGTGCTTAACCTCATCTGCCCAGGAGCAAACAGCAGCAAGGTCACCTTCAGCACTGTCTGGAAGCAATGCTTTGATTGAGGTCAAAGCATCTTCAGTAAGATAATCCTACACATTCCAAAGCTGTCTGCATCAGTTATGTTAAACGAGTTCTTCATCTAGGTAGTTTAAATTCTCGAAAGAACAGATCTCTTTAACATTGTTAATGTTCAATATTTTTGAAGTGTTCTCAGAAGGGTCTCCGTGAAATCTTGAAACAACAGGCTTGACTAACAACTCCGTTGATATGAAATTAAATCATGCATTCCCAATTTCTCCTATCCCTCCCCTATTATTACAGCCAACCCACAGCAAAAATAAAAATAAAAAATCAAGTAGAACTCTCACGGGAGGTTCCTGGACCTGATTCAAAGAAGATTTAGCAGTCATTTACCGTTTACGACGGACCATTCAAAACTTTGAGACAGAAATGAGCATTCCTAGATATGAAACAATCATGATCTAAGCGGTGTAAGTACAGGCCAGTAGCATTCAAAGGCATGTTTAGATTACAAATTCAAATTCTATACTCAACACTACTCTTGCCATCTACTGCCTAGCTTTACAAGAGAAAAAATAACATCGTTATCTGTTTGCTATTCCAAATATCCTTTCTGTACAGTACTTATAATCCCTTCAGAAATACAGAAAACAAAAATTTGCATTGTTTTCTGGTAAAGCGCAGGAAAAAAAAAACAGTACTGGTAAGTCACTCTAAAACTCAAAAAGCATAGGAGTGGCTATCTGCAACCATTATTATCATAATTTCAAAAAGCATCATTGTATTCATCTTTAACTAGAAATCAAAATTTTTATCATCATAAAAATTGTAATTTTATATTTCTTGAATTGGGTAAACCATCAAGAGACAATATCTTTGAATATTCATGCATTCCACACACCAAAAATTCCATTATAAACCACTGAAAATAACTTTGCAGCGCCTTTTTTTTTATTTATATTCAAAATCCTCATAAACATAATTAATAAAAACACAAAAATACCTCAGCAATTTTGCAAATGACAAAGTGGCCTTCTTTTCCCCAACCATGAACTTCCCAAATAATTAGCAAGAAAACCATTGCCCTCCCTATCCACCGCGGCTCAAGCTCACCCATTACTGTCACAGATCATCAAATATATTAACATCGAAAAAATTATTACACACACAGAATACGTACATTAAAGAAGTTTCAAAGAACAGAAACAAATATGCCTGCCATCTGAGAGTAGTACGGAAGAAGAGAAGAACCCTACAAAATTTCAATTAATTATGGCCAATAAATTCTTCTACCGCTGCAGTGTAGTGGTTGGGTGATTGTTATGCCGTTATTATTATATTGCTGTACTATATAAAATTAATAGAAAAAATCGCGGAAATTTTAAACTTGCAAGAAAAACAATAATAATTGCAAGATTTTTTTTTTTTTAGTATATCCTCTAAAGATATTTATTCAAAACCCCTTAATTTCCTTCAAAAAATTATAATCCCCCCAAAATTTAATTTCTATAATAGATTCCCCTTGTATACCAAAAAAATTAGAATAATATTATTTGCAGTCGCTATCTACTGTAATCGACCAACGTGACAATAACATTACTCAAAAAAAATCTATTTTTTCAATTTTACCGTTTCTAATAGTTATTAAATAATGTAATTATATTTGAGTAATGCTACCTGTACATAATTATTTATAGATTGATAACATAATATTATATTAAAATTTAATTGATTTTCTTTTCTCCTCTCTCTCTCTAAAACTTTTTTTTTTCTTTTTCTCTGTGCAATAATTTGTAAATGATATTATGTATCAGTAACATTATTCATTATATTTTTCCTTACCTTTTAACATTCCTTAAGGTTTTTTTATTTTTTTCATTTTTTCATTTCATATTTTTGGTTTGGATGAGCATTGTCTATAGTCTTAGAATTCAAATAACAAAGATAGGATCATGAGTTACTAGGCATGGACCCTCGGCGAGTCCTTTCAAGTTGTTTTAATATCAAGAACCACCCAATATATTTCAAATATTTTATAAATAAAAATATTATGTTCACGTATGAACTAAAATTGAATCCGAATAGTCGATTCGAGTTCGGGTTCTACCTATAATTTTTTTTAAATAAAATAAAAAAACAATGAGCTAACAATACAAATTTTCTTCATAATATCTAGTGAAAATAAAATATCAAATACATATTTCAACTATTTCTTAACCATTGCAAATATGTTACCAAAAAAAAAAAAATCCAATATCTAGCACAATAACATCCAATTTTCTACTCTGACTCTGCTTGCAGCACCTCAAAAATGATTTATGGGACGGACAACACTTAAAGTGCGATCAACTATGAAACGAGAGTGATATGATTCAATTATTTAAATGATTTAATCTAATTGGTTAGGATATTTACTTTTTGAAGCTGGCAAACTTGATACTTACAAGCTTTACAAACTTTCTACTTGCAAGGTTCAATCATGCTACATGTACACTCTTCCTTACATCTTCATTTATATTCTTCCACATCATAACATCTAAACTCTTAATTTTCAATTCATCCATCATATCATTGTACAGATTTTCTCCACATATTGGGAAATGTCATATAAGGTGTAAGCTAGAATGTACATCTAATTTAATTTTGCAGGGTTTGACTCGTAGGATAGCGTGTATAAATTTTTGAAAAATAATATCTTATAAAAGGGATAAATTTGGTTTTAGAGTCGACGGTTCCAATTCAAGAACCAATAATTGTTTGGGACCCAATTGATTTCTAATTTTTTTGGGAGCCGGACTGGAACCTCCTATTTGGTTCAGGACGTTCAATTCTAATTAAAATATCAGCCCTAAAAGTTATTGAGTGAGATAGAAATAGAGAAAAAAAAAATGTGTATTAGTGCAAATGTGCTATAAAGATAAAAGACAGTGGTCTATAAGTGCTTTTTAATAAACGAAGGTCATCGCCTAATTGAGAGCAAAAAGCATCCGGGATTTTCCTCCTAATTTCATGTCATGTGTCTTAAAATAAATATCAACTTCTATTATTTACCGACATAATGATAAGGACATGACTTTTTGTTCATTACTTTTTCTTTTCTTTTTTTTTTTCCCCCTTTTGGAGTGAATAATGTTAGAACGAACGCACATGTTTCACAAGTAATATTAGACACACTAAGAATATACTCCCTCCGTGGGGTTGTTTGAACCTTGTTTTCTAAAAATTTATTTTTAATCACATATTTTTCAATAAAATAATATTATATATAAATAAAAAAATTATTAATTTTTAACCACGCATTCTCTAAAAAATACTATTCAAAAATACATTTTTCTGCTCAAAATGGGGCTCAAACAATGTTATAGTTTGACTTTCCTTATTTTTTTGTCTCAATTATATAGTCATATTTCTTTATTGAGAATATTTTATTTTGTTCGTTATTAATATACTTTTATTTAATTTGACAGTTATAACCAGTTTTTTCTCACTTAATCTTGAAATTGTACAAAAGTAAAAATATCTACTTCATAAAAATTAAAATATTCAATTTTTAAACTACTTCCAACAATAATTTACTACGAGTTGTCGATAATTAAATAATGGTAAACCATAAAAGTTTTCGACAAAAATTTACTTTTCAATAACATTAATAAACTTTCTTAATCAGTGTAAAAAACAAAACCAGCATATATGAATGTGATAGAGCAAATACGATAGAAAAAATTTAAATCGTCTTTCTTGTGGCAAACCCTCGAAATAAACCATCTCAAGTGTCGATCATTTATGAGTCGAATCATCCGCTTGTTCCAACTTGATTAAATCCATTTATAGCAAATTTTTAAGCTAGTCAAACATTATTTCATGTGTTTCCCTAGCCACTAATTAGAATCTGTAACGTGATCCTTCAGCCCAGGAAGAACTTATTTCAACCACTGCAAAGAGCTTCAACTGCCAAGCTTTTCAGCACACTAGGACATGGATCTCCTAGTTTTGTTGTCGACATGGGAACCGAACATCTATGCTTCCCAACACACACCTGTAATATCATCAAAATACGTCAGAAATTTACGGGAATTGTCTCTCACCAACACATACACTAAGATCTAATGGCAAGAGAACTTAACAAGAAGTCAGTAACAGCTAATCGTGTAATGTTAATTGCATTTTCTGACTGATTCGTATAGTATACCAGCATAATCTAACGAGATTCTGTAGAATTCTACTCGATGCATTGTATCCATGTTCATAGACTTCAGAAAATCACAACTATTTCCACTCAAGGAGATTGCCACTGTATATTTTTCTATTCCCAGGAGATCCTGAGAGCTTTGAGCAAAAAAAAAAATAAATACTAAAAAAAGGTGGAAGTTTTTTCTTCCAAAGATTACGTGTAATTTATATTCATACAAAATATAAAAAACACATATCCAAAGTTATTGAAACCAAAACATTGGTTTCTTACATAGCCATCGTCAAGAAAAGTATGCAATCAATCCTTGAAACCTTTAAAGTCCTAGTTGCCATAGAGTCAGCAGGGAAACAGGAAAAATATAAAATGTAAAATGATCACAAAAATAACACAACCTACCCATGACAATCGATATCCATACCATCAACCTCCTCTAACAGGAATATAAATCATTCCCGGCCAACTTTCATGAAATATCCAATTACGGATCTGAAACTCATATCTTTTTCTCTATCCTTCTATAGATAGCATTGGACTGTTGCTTGAGCCATTTTTATTACAATATCTATTATTCTCTCTTCTATACTTACTTGTGCCAAAAGCCTGAGCCTAACATGGTTAAACATTCTGAAAAGCTTACATTTATGGCATTATCTATACAAATTGTCACTGAAATGCGGACTCGACGTGGGGAAATAGTCGGACAAACTTTACCTTTGGTTTCACCTCATATAAAGAAGTATATCTAATATTATGGTTTGTACAGTTGGCAGGTTGTAACAGAATAGATGTATGATATGATAAGCTTACTTACCTGCTGAACAATTGATGATATATTGGCATGACAATCCCCATGAGTGAATGCTCCACAGTTTCCTCCAGGGGTACCAAAGCTAGCAAAACGAATAGCAGCAATTTTCCATCCTTCCTCACATGCCAGTCGCAGTTCAGGTGTTTGGGATATGAAACCCAATTGTGGTTTCCAATTATCAGCCGGTGGAAGGTCAGCCTCCGATACATGGCCACATATCAGTTGTGCGTTTCGAGTTGATAAAGATATTTTTGAAGGATCACCGCCTAGCTCTTCAAGTATAACCAATAAGTTCTCGCCAGGATATAACCAAGAGCGTGGTATATGATACCTGAAGATTATACAAATTATCCCCAAGGTTTTGTATGGGCGAGATTATTTGGAGTGAAAAATGATTTTTTTTTTTTTTTTATTACTCTTTTGGAGAATGTATGGTTAAAAAATAGGAAAAAGTTATTAGGTTCACGTGCAAAATTATTTTATTAGAAGAATAGTTGAAAATGAGTTTGAGGAAAAATAATTTTCAAATTAGTGCCAAACAAATGCTAAATAACTGTAACATATATAGCACGAGAAAACAACATCGTTGATAGGAATTAAATGGACAAAAAGACGGTCCCCATAGTGCTTTAATTTGTCTAAGATGATACTATTTGCAGATGGTCCCTTGAAAATTAACCAAACAACTATGCTTTCCACAAGTGGTAGGTAACATAAAGCAAGGGATAATCAAATTACAGTTGTTACTTTAATCCCCAGTGAAACCTCAGTGAAACTAATTAAAGTGCATTTGGCTTTCACTTACAATGTTTGAGCCGGTTGACCACACTTCCTTAAACATTTGGATGCATCATAAGCTCCCCTGTAGTCACAACTCTCTGAACAGCCAGTTGATGGTGAGAGATAAGTAGACCAATATCGTCCTATACTCAGCCCATTGACCCATACCTGACCCTTCCCCATGCTAGCAAGATTCAATGACACAGGACCCTTTCCCACAGGAGTGATGAATAAAGCCTGAGAATGAGAAGCTGAATGTCAATCCAAGCATGTTAAGAGTTAATTCCTCTTTTTTGTCCATTTTGACCATTATTTCTGATTAGCAATGCAAAAAAAGGGGGAAAAACTGATGTATGCAAAGCAAAAAGGGAGAAAAACACTAGTACATATAACTCTCATCAGCCTTTATGGTTCCGAGAATTCATTTTACATTCTGAATTTCTTCTACCTACACTTCTGCTTTTCATGCTATTACTCAAATCAATAACATGTTCCAAATATGACGCCCAAAGGCTGCAGATAATAAAAGGTCCAGGATCCCATTAATGCTTCATTCGGGCATCATTCATTTTTTTCAAACATTTGCACACGGAGAGATCCAGTAAATGGGAACATTATTTTTCATTATTATTAATCAAGTTAGGGGAAATTATTTCCATGTCACAAGATGCAATTACCTTGATATAGTACTTGAGTATGTTAGTGAAAGTAACTAATTGTTAAAAGATTATTTATTTGCCTAACTGTTCAGCAGCATCACTTCCAAACATATACTGGATTTCCATTTAATTTTCGTTGTTGACCATGCCAACTAATGCCATTATCCTAGCAATTAGATCCTCCTATTCACCGGTTTTCTTTTTAATATCAAATTTTCTCTTTGAATGATTCACAGAGGAGAATTTAGATATCCAATGTCTGCTTCCCTATGCAGCTATGCTAGTTGAATGTTAAATTACCAATATACGTACAACTGACTACTCAGACAACTATTTCTATCTGATTCTAAATACCACAAAATATGAGTGGGTATCCACATACCTTGTACCATATCAAACTCTGATTGATTGGTATGTCACTCCCCTGAGTCCATACTGAACTATTTGCAAGAGATATGTTATCAAGTCCAAGAAATTCCCCTTCAAGACCCACCTGGAAACACAACACATCCCAAACATCATTTCAGGTCATTAGATGTCAAAATTGCAATCTTCCAAAGTAAAGTATAAACTCCCTTCGTGAAAACTTCAACAATTCAAAGCACAAAATAAAAAATGATTTCCCAATTATATGATGATCACTTGATTAAATTACATCTTGTAGATTACAATATAGTTTATTGAGGTTAAAGCAGACAACCTGATAAGTCCACTGTGTGGAAGAAAGATCCTCCTTGGAATTCTTCAAATCGGTGAGAATAACAGAATAAATTCCCGCCCCTTGGATATCAAACCATGGTCCATAATTCTGGAGAACGATATTCAAGCACCAGGAAAATTTAAGTTCATTTGCAGGAAAAAAATTTAGTGATGTAAAAACTAGAAAGTACCAAAAAATATGTTACACATTTCAAGGAACTAAGATAAGCAGACACATTTGAGAGGAAAATTTTCTCATTTAGCTATCTTATAACTGGAACTTTTGCAAGCTTCATCTTCAGAAACACTTAAAAGGAAACCAGTTCTGTTGTATCCCAAATTGGTTAGCAACATATTCAAATTTCCTTTTCTTTTTGTCATTTGAATTGAACTCTTTCAATTTATTCCTAGTTCTTCATGCTCGAAGAGTTCTACAATAAAAGAAGTCTGCAATAAAGTGGCATCGTCACCTAGTTATCTAAACTTTTAAATACTAAACTGCAAGCTTATTCTTTATCCAAGAAAGAAGTAAAATCCTATGTCCATTTTTTAAGGCTTTATTTGAGAAATAATAATAATGCATAGGATCGCTCCCACACCTGTAGTGTTCGTGATCTACCTCCTCAACTGTGTATCGATCGAAAGGCAGGGCGTCACAGCCCCCAACCAAGGGAGAGCTTACGTCCAGTATGTCCCGCCAGATGTCATTTGTTTGGATATTATTTTTTAAAATTTAAATGCACAGAAAGTCATGATTTCCAGTTGTATGCATTAGTAAAAAAATTTAAATGTAAGTGATAGGCCTCCTATACAATTTACCTATTCTAGAAGGAGGGAATAGCTGATTGGGAAGTAACTGAATTTGTTAGTGAAGGATGATTGGACTTACTTACTTAGAGAAGATCTATACATAGAAGTAGAGGGAACTAGAAAGGCATGCAAAAAATTGAGAAGGAACTAGTGGGAGAGCATTGGCCTCTCGAAAGCCAAATACTCATTTGTTTCATTTCATTGCTGTTGAATTTCCTTACATGGCAAAAGGCACTCTGTTCTTGGGCATCTATCTATTTTACCGTGTTTACAGTTTTTCTTCAATTACAGAATGTAAAGTCATCATTTACATCTTCGTGTTTGGTCTTTGCCTTGCTGTGATTTATTTGTCTACAGAGATCAGCCACAAGTGCCGGATCTTATCAATTGTCATGGTTCCTATTGCAAGGTATGAGACTTGAATCCCGCATCGAAAGTATGAACTTTCTGTGTGTGGTTTATATAGATTTGAGCTCTTTAACTTCAATAGCTAGCTTTAAGGTATGATTCTTCCAAAATCTATATCAATGGTATCAAAGCAGACACCATGTCTCCCGATTGAAGCGACGCGGATGGAGACGTCGGCATAGCAGTGTTCGTCCTGGACTAATCATGGGCTGGTACAAAGTCAGTCCAACGTGGGCGAGCGGATCGCGGAGCATAGTGGATTGTTATGGTTGCTATTGCAAGGCATGGGACTTAACCCCACATCGAAAAATATGGGTTTTCAGGGTGTGGTTTGTATAGACTTAGGCTCTCCAATTTCAATAGTTAGCTTTTAAGGTATGACTCTCCCAAACTCTATATCAGTAACCTAGGTTTGTCCATGCGATATCTCTGTTCCTAGCTTTCTTTTCCTTTTGATGTGCAATTTAAAATGTGTCATTGTAGTCACCCCTCGTGTCTTTGGCAACACAAATTCTCAAGGTCCTACATGAGATAACGATATTATGTGAAGTGGTTATCCTTTTCTTCACTGGTCAAAGAACATAGATCAAAATAGTAATCCTAAAATACTTTGATTGAGAAAGTTCCCGTAGCAACACCGAACCAGCAGGAATCCACAAATCCTTTCACATAATGTATACCATGTATAGGGGGCACAATAAGTTTTCTATTAAAGGATAAAGCATAAAGAAACTTCTCTAGGAACTTGTATAGGGGTTACCATTAAAAAAATAATAAATTTTTTTTAAAAAAAAATCCATAACTTTATTAGTAAAGCATCATTTTTATTGAATTTTCAGTATTCAGTGCTTCCACTTCATAAATAAAGATGATATCATTCAGAAATATTAGTGATTAAGAAAATTATAGGAATATTCTAGCACTTCTGTGTTAGCTCGCACCAATCTCCATCACACATTCTACTGCTAGTGATAAACAAAAAGAAGACACAAACATTGCTCTTAAGTGCTGTTGCACGATTAAGATAGGGAGATTAATATAAGCAAATACACGCCAATCATTAAAATTTTGAGAATGCTAGTGAGGACAATTTGAAAAAATTTAGATCACCTGTAAGCCGATCATCATACTCAGTACATCCAATGTATTACTTCCACTGTGAAGGCTAATTTTTTCTGTCAGCAGAAAGCTGGCATCATCATGATTACCATAGCCAAATCCTGAAAAGTCCAAAGTAAAAACATATATGTATGCACAAATCAAAGGCTAAATCAATTAAACAGCTAACGGCATGTTCATATTTTGAAAAATTAATTTCAGCCACTTGTCAGAAGTTAATATTAATACTTCCCTCTCTTGTTTACCATGCTTTCCCTTTTCAGATGCCGAAAGATTTGCTTCATCTATATCTAATGATTTTTCTTTCATTCCCATTACAACCACGCAAAAGAGAAAAAAACTGAAATGACGGAAGTCATTATTCTCCTGTGACGAATTTTAAATCTAAAATGGGGACAAATAGGTGAAGTTCAAATGTTGTGGTGATAATAATATGCATATTAAATTGGTTTTACAAAATAAAGCAAATGTTATAGATGTAGTGAGTATAAAAAAGAGAAATAAAACACACAAGTCACGGTATATACACATGGAGTAACACACAAAAACATGATTGGAGCCAAGGGATTAATGCCTAAACACGTCAAAAGGTGAGAAGAGTATTAAATGTCATAGAATTTGATGTAACTTCATTTTCTGAGTTTATAAACCAAACAAAGTTCATTCTTAAGGAGTTTAAAAGTTGGTCTATCATTGATTGAGGGATGTGAGAGAGATGGAGAGTTCCAATGCCAGACACCATTCTTCAGTGCTAATTTATAAATAACTCATCATAGAGAGAACAACTGGCTTGCCAGTGAAAGTCAATCTACCATGCAGGATTTACATCATCAAGAAAAAGAAACTAAGCTTAATCCATTACAGTATAAGAAGCAGAGGGATCTAGCATTAACACTATGCAGACAGAGAATTGAATAAAGTCCCTAATTAATCTTGAGAAATAAACAAAAAAGTAAAAGTAACTTCAATAGCTTAAATTTTATATATTTTGATGTAACCGGTTAAAAAAGCAATACAAAAAGAGAAGAGATGAAAGCTTTAACTGATGCATTACTTACCTACTAGTCTTTTGTTTACAAAAACAAGAGCTGCATGTCCTAAACTCCCAATAAGCAAGCCTAATTCTTTTGTTTGATTTTGCTTGAATTTCTCATCCACGTTTATGCTGCCAAACAGAGCCAAAAAGTGGATGTTTTTGAAAGAAATGGTTAGGAATTCTACAGAGCTTCATATATATCTAATTACTTTGTTAGTTAAATAATATAAATTGTGTCTCGTGTGTGTCAATTTTCAAATTTAAATAATACATTTCACTTCTGGCATACAGCAACACATCTCAGAAATGAAAAGGAAAGAACATGAGATTAAACAAAACTATTTTTACTTTTTTTCTAGGTAGAAACATTTTTATTTTTATTTTTTTTTTAGGTTTTATTTCAAGAGCTGATGATATTTAAAGAACAACTCCAAAAAATCCAGAATAATATTGAAGTAATCAAGTTCCCTTAAATTCAAATCAAGCAGTGAATTTGCAAATTTACACTCTTCCACATAACGTTTATAAGAGACTTCACAGAAACGACAACCAAAAAAATAAAAAATAAAACAATCCAGCATATTACCTTGTTGTGTACCATAGAAAATCACTTGTATCTTTTGTCGTATTTATCTGCTCCAGTAAACGCGATGCCTCAAATGAATTATTTCCCCAAATGCCCACTTTTTCTTTATACCAACTCCAAGCTGACGATGCTAGTGAAGACTCGAGCATAGTGCTGTGAGTGAAAACATCATCACCACTAGTTTTTTGTGAAGCAACCTTTGACCATGAAAAAAAAAAAACAAAAAACAAACTTCATAAGATATTGGAGCAGAGAGGTGTTCAACTTCTATCACAAGATATCAGACCGGAGAGGTGTTCAACTCCAGTGATGCTCTCCCTGACTAAATTAGAAATTCAAACAGATGCAACACCAACAGAAATTTTTCAGTTCGAGAGAGAGAGAATCAACTCCCCAAATTCACCAAAGCTTCCAGAAAAATAACTTCTTAATGACAAATAATCACGAGATGTGGGAACCTATCTAATCACTAACGTATTCTGATTCTTAGCAATGATATGCAATTCATTTGTGTCTAAGAAATTATTTGGATCTATTTTACATGGCTATAAAATTACTCCTTTTGGTTATTCTTAAGAATTCCAACAGGACCACTTTAGTGGCAACGAACAAGATTAAGATATGGATTTCCCCTTTAAGAACATGCAAGAGGATCTCTGTAGAAGTAATCCTCACATTTAAATTTATCTGCAACTACATTCTGCATCCCTTATCTCAAGAGTCTACGACTTAAATAGAAATACCATCTTCTACCAATGAATTCGTAGTCATATCCCATGACAAAATTAAACCATAATTATATATGAATCATATGATGACTAAAGATCAGAAAATTGGCACCTAAAAGCAGTAGATGACTTTAGAAAAAATCAATGAGAATTAGTTTTTTCTTCTGTTTCAAAAATTCCAGACATTAAACCATGTACTTTCCCTTGGTGTTTCCTTTGCCTCTATCCTTTATCAATCCTTTGGGGGAAGTTACAAATAGATATTCAGAAACAATTTTATCGTGACCATCTGACCAAACAAGGCATTAAAATAGGGGTACACAGATCAAAATTTAATCCTGAAATTTAGCTAAACCATCAACCCTGGACCCCATGTGAAATTTCTGAAAATGAAAAACAGATAATAGGAACTAACAGTATTCTTCATAAAGGAAAAGAGAACAGAAAAGGGCAAGAGGGGATTACCTTCGCCGTGTTGAATATAACATTCTTACAATCGGGAAGAATGCTGACAGACCATGCAGGCAGGAAGTATGAATTTCCATTGAATTTGACAGTACCATCCGAAGAGCTACCGTAATTAGCAAGAAAGGCTGCACAGTCATTGGAGGATCTATAGTACACATGTGCCTAATAGAAAATTGATTGTCAAATTCACTGTAAATGCAACATTTGCAACATGAAGATTTGTAGTCAAATACGGTACAGTTTGTAGACCCAAACATACTGATAAGATGTCCATTATAAAGTTTTTTAGCTTGCATGATATAAAACAACATAAGCCACCATTAACATTTTGATTGGTCATTTAGGTATTTTGGATCATACATTTCCTTTTTTTCTTTTTAAGCCCTGAGCCACAATATTTTTTTCATTCGCATTCTTCTACTCATTTTCAACCACACATCTTTCAATAAAATAATATTTTCCATCACATCAATAACTTTTCCTTCTTTTTCAACCACTCTATCAATCTACTATTCCAAAATACATTCTTCCAAAATAATGTGACTTAAACACACCCTAAAATTAATTTACTTTTGGGATAAATTCAGTCATTGAGTCCTAAATAGCTCCCAAAGAGTTCTAAATTGTCCATTTCGAAACCACTCAAGGTACAAATATCATATCATTGATAAAAAAAAAATTTTAAAAATGATCTTTAGATGTTACCTCAAGATTCACGCCAAGAGAAATTTGAGTTGGATTGGAATTCACTAAATATTCTTCACACTGCTTAATTGCAAAATGTAGGTCACGCAGGTGGCCCCACTTCGGTTGCCTGATAAAACCTGCATAATACCTCATATAAGCTTGAAAGAGATTGAGACGGCAGTTCATGCTTTCTTTATCATGGTTATTTTTCCTTCCTATAGAATTACTGGGTTATTCACACTAGTCATTTTACATCTTTTAAGCAATGTCATCAACTTACGAAATACAGAGGATAATCCACCAGATCAGAAATTTTACCATACTCATCTATTGGAGCATCATAATCATAACTTGTTGCAACCAAAGGACCACCTGCGGTTCTTCCAAAGTTGGTGCCTCCAAAATACTGCGTCAATCATTGGAAAATTATCTTTATAGATATCCGTATGTTTGTAAACCAAATCAAAATAGCACCAATGCATAAAGCTCACCATGTAATAGTTTTGGAAAGTCCCACCTGTTTCAAAAAGCGTGCAACAGCAAAAGCCAGGTCTTCAACAGGTCGATAAGGAACAGCATATCCAAATGCGAGGAACCTATAAACTTATGTGAGTGTTTTAACTCCTTCAAACTTAAATGGAATAAATTAAATATGTTCTATTTAAATATAATTAATTAGTGACTAAAGTTTGTAGTTTGTTACCATCCACAATAGTTCTCAGTCCACATTTTTGGTTTGGAAGGTGAATTTGGAGAGAACCGATCACAATAAAAGCCATTGCAAGTATTTATCTGCATAATCAACGTGTTGTCTCCAATAAGCATATGTGGTCATCATGAACAGCGCTAAACACTAGCCACCAGCATTGCATATTATGCCCTTGTTTGAGCTTCATTAGATCCGGGGTGTGATAGGGTTCCGAAGGATGAACCGGATATACATTAAATGATCTTTCAAATTGGTCAAGGGCAAAGAATGCATTTTTGAATAGTAGATTGATGGAGAATGTGTGGTTAAAAAATAAGAAAAAGTTTTGGATTTGCGTGTAATATTATTTTATTGAAAAATGTGTGGTTGAANGGTGTGATAGGGTTCCGAAGGATGAACCGGATATACATTAAATGATCTTTCAAATTGGTCAAGGGCAAAGAATGCATTTTTGAATAGTAGATTGATGGAGAATGTGTGGTTAAAAAATAAGAAAAAGTTTTGGATTTGCGTGTAATATTATTTTATTGAAAAATGTGTGGTTGAAAAGAAGGGAGAAAAAATGTATTTTGAAAATAATGGGGGTCAAACAAGAGCAATGTTTCTTTGTCAGTAAAAATGTTTTAAGGGACCGAAGGGAAAGGGGGGAATCTGCAGTTGGATAATTACTTACAATTGGATCAGGTGCATCTTCTTGGGCACACATCACCCAAGGGACGGTGGTATTAAGCTGGACAGCTGTTTCTGCAGCCCATTTAACATATAACACTCCACCTACTCCATAAG
>CAIGRN010035761.1:0-11574 GCA_903798345.1 Fraxinus anomala
CCCCAACCTATGCATCGATTTGGTAAAAACCCCATCCAACCCAATTTCATATCATTATATCATATTGATATAATGAGCAGCGTTACACCAAATTTGATGCAATTTTTACAGTTTTTTTTTTTTTTTTCCTTTCATATATATTTATGTTGTGCGTTTTGTCCATAATTTTGGGCTGTCATTTTGGAAAATATTTTTGTATTTAATTAAAAGTCAACATAAGAATCCACGTGTTCGGTGGGTTCATAAAATAACTTAGTAATTTTGATACATATTGTAAAAATTGGATAATTGTAGTTAAGTTCCAAATATTTCAAAATTATGTAGATATTATCCAAAATTTTCTACTTGTAGTAGCACTTGTTCAAACCTTTCAAATGGTACGACAAAAGGACTTGGAGCAGGGGCGGATCCACCACCCGACGAGCTAGTGTGGCCGCTCATGTTGGATCCGTCGAAAAAAAAATAAATGAAGATTTATGTTAAATATAGGGTGTGTTTGAACCACATTATTTTGGAATAATATATTTTGGAATAATAGATTGATGAAAAATGTGTGGTTGAAAAAGAAGAAAAGTTATTGACGTAATGAAAAATATTATTTTATTAAAAATGTGTGATTAAAAATGAGTAGAATAATGAGAATGAAAAATTTAATGTAGATCAAACAAGGGCATAATATATCTATAGATATGTTTTGTAGAAACATTTGGCAAAACCGTGTGCAGATCGGGTGATCGCGCTTAGGGATGGCAAAAAAGCTCTCCAGCTCTGGCTCGGCCCGAAAAAAGCCCGAGTCGGGCTCGGTGGATCGGCCCGTGTGACACGGGTCGACCCGTAAAAAAAAGGCAGGTTGTGCGCATGCAACTGTCTTCCTGCGCATAGCCGCCTGCGCACAGACAGCTAAGGCAGCAAGCTGCCTACACAGGTAGCAGAATAGAAAAAAAAATCGAGTCCGCTCGACGCTCGTTTCTTTTTATTTTTTTGCGGACTTTGCTCGACTCAGTTCGGATTCAAAAAAGTTCGAGCCGAGCTCAAGCCTTTTTTTTTTTGCTCGAGCTCGACTTGTTGACATGGTTAGTCGCGCATTGGCTCTTGCGTCCAAGATGCTCAGGTTTGATTCCCTTTCTGGCACTTTTTCTTTTAATTTTTAAACACAGTAAATAATAATTAATAATATATAATTGCACTAACTTCAACAAAATGGAAGGTAGCTCATTTTGTAGTGGGGTTGTTTTGTATCCAAAAGGTACGGGTTCAATTCCATGTCAATCCACATTTTTGTTTAATTTTTTTCGTACAATAAATATTAAATAAACAATTATATTTTATTAGTTTTTGCTTTTAAAATAATTTCTTTAATAATTTTTTTTACTCAAATTATTGCTTCATAATATAGATACTTTTATTTTCAAGTTTAATCAATTTATTTTATAAAATTTAAATTTAGACAATCTAAGAACTGTTCTTTATTTTTTTTAAAGTTCGAAAAATACTTTTCTTTTGTGGTTGAAATAGTTTGAGTTCTAAAATCATTATTTTCAAAATATTGCATAACTTTCGCCTAAATTTAGAGCTTGTATTTACCATTCAATCGTGTTTTATGTATATACTTTTATCTTATCTCGTTTAAGTTCGTAAAAAATTTAAACCTTAATCATATATACATGATAGATAAATGTATTTTTTTCCTTATTATTATTTTAGGTTGTATTGGATGACATTTTCAAATGTATATGACTTTTACGTTTTAGTATTTTTATATATAGATTAAATTTTTTTAATATTATTTAATTAAATATTAATAAACAACTTTACTATTACGACGTCAATAATGAACGACCGCCCTAGCTCACTTAGTTTCTTGAATCCGCCACTGACCTGAAGGTTGGAATAATTTTCATCAAAACATTCATTAGTTGACCAAAAATCAGTATTCGATTATAATTTGACTAATTTTTAAAAAGTGTAAAATTGTTTTTTGACCTTTTTATTAATCAAAAAGGATAATTTTGCTTCGGGAGTGTCGAACCTTTTAGTGAAAGCAAAGAATGTCAAATGGAATAAAATGAGAGCAAAGAAATTTTTTGTGAATTTGCTAAATCTGGAGTGAACATGATTTCGAATAACTTCTTAAATACTTTTACACTTTCTAATTATTCATTTTTAACTAGTCCCACTATTTTGATTGGATTAATCGAGTCCAATTTTGATAACATTGATTCCGTCGTGTATATTTATTTTATATTAAATTGAGTAATTGGATACTTAATTATTTAAATTTAGGAGAAATTCAACTTGTAACAAGAACGATGTGAGATGTTATGAGAGTATATATTTCATATGTTTGAACTTAAAAGAGACAATAAACAAATGCATCATGCATGATGTAATTACCAAAGTAGATCAAGATTTTATTTGCTAAATGGGAACCTCCAACATTGGAAAGATCAATTAATTGGAATCCAATAGCGGTTTTTATTTGCAATGATTACTTATAATCCATTTGGCAAAACTTACAGATTATTTATAAATCCTAAACTTTATTTTCAAGCAAATACTCAAGGCTTGATCAGTGTTATAAGATCCCAATCAGACCGTCCAATTCAGACCTGGTCCAATCTGAGTGACTCATTTATAGCAAGGGAAAATTACCTAAAACCCTGAAATTAAAAATTAGTTTTCATAAACAAAGGAGTTAAGTTTAAAATTCGATTTCAAGTGGTAAATAGAATTATTAATTGTAATCAATAAAGATTAATTAAATCTTAATCTTCATAATAACCCCCACCTCGATTAATCTCAAACCCAGCCCTCCACTCTGTATCTCTCTTTTTACCGATCCCTCTTTGTATCTTTCTCTCTACCATCAATCCTCCTTTTCTCTTTCTCTAGTTTCTACCACCATTCTACACACCCGCCACCTAACCCCAGAGCGGAGCAGAACTGCCGGAGAAAGCCAATGCATGTAACGGTTCGCCACTGCGCGCGATGGAGTAAAACCAAAGTCGGTATCTTTTTCGACGCCCTTGAGCACGACGGTAGGCACTAATAGTGGTAACAATGATATGTCACCATTACCGATATAGTAGATTGCGAGTCAACCATCGATAAGTTGATCTCAATTCGACCTACATTTGACGTTGTAAAGGCAGCGGCGTAAGCAGATCTCAAATTGACTGCCGATGTTGGTAAAGTAGATCGTGAGTTGACCATCGATATGAGCGGCGCCTTGTTGCACCAATAGCGACGAACTAGAGTTGTTGGTTTTGATCTATGACCAGATCTGATGGTTGGTGGTAGTGGTTATACAGTCGGCGCCGCTATAGAGTAAGAAGGCTGCAATCGGAGTTGGTGGTGTCAACGAACCTTTTCTGATTTGTGGGTCGTTAGTTGGTAGTCGAGGTGGTGGCGACGGCGACTCGCAGCATGTGGTGAGGCTTACCCTCCACCCACCAACCTTTGCGCATTCTAAGGTGAATTTTCGAATATCGGAAATGTGGAGAATGATGCTACCAAAAATCGTACCTGTTGATTTCCGAGTTCGACGACTGAGAATTAGCATGAACAAGATCTTCCGGTACCTGAAACAAAAGCATCGAGATGTGTCCTCGTCGCCCCTCCGATACTTAAGTTAGAGAGAGAATTTGAGAAAATATATATGCTGAAAAACTAGGTGAAAAACATCCCTTTAATAATTAATTGGGACGATGTATTTATAGAGGTTGGTAGTGTAGTCCTAGTAGAATTGCTTGGTAGTGTAGTCCTAGTAGAATCGCAATGTTGAGATTCGTAGGAGTTACAGTGTTGGGATTTATAGGAGTCCTAATNTGGAAAGACGTATTTATAAAGGTTGGTAGTGTAGTCCTAGTAGAATCGTCATGTTGAGATTCGTAGGAGTTACAGTGTTGGGATTTATAGGAGTCCTAATGCGATTGGAAGTCACTACACAATAAGTTTTATATTACCCACGTGTTTGAATGGAGGTGAAATTCTGGTGTGAGGATCCTCTTAGAATGAGGCTTAATGGTAGGATTCTGTTACCTAGGATCAAATTAAGCTTGTCATGAAGTAAAATCCTAGCAAATCAGAAATTTGCGTGTTACGAGATCTTAGGGGTAATCTCGAGGAAGACATGCTGTACCATGGATACCCGAGCCCGAGAAGGGAAGCACCCGAGGAGAATCACGGGGAAGGTGATCAAATGGGTCCTGCAGTCCTCGGGATCGTTCCTCGGGCGATCATCGGTGGTGATATTATCAGAGAAGATAGAAAAAGAGGACGATATGTGTTTCTGCTTATATAAATATGGAGAAGCTCAGTGGTGGAGATGGGTTTGAGATTAATGACATTGTTTTCGACTATGTGGGCTGTGGAAGTGGTGGTTATGGTAGTGGGGTGTCGGTTGACAGCGGCGAAGAGAAGAGTGGCGATGTGTTGATAGGCTGAGGCATAGGTATAGTAATTCAGTGGATAGTTCGAGTCTTAGTGTTTTCTAAAATTGTTGGTGGTGGTGATTGTTGTTGTAGATTTGAGGTTAAGGTAGACTTGAGTTGAAGGAGGTAGTGGTGGTGGTGGTGATTAGTGGTGGATTGTGGTATTGGTCTTTGGTGTGTACAGAGTTGTTTATGGTGACTCTTCGTGACCTAATATGTGTTTATTGTGATCAGGTGTAACCAATTTTGTCTTCATTATGATTGTTTGTGACAGGATTATGAGTCACAAATTAGACACAGACAGTCACACTGAATATAATCATAATTTGTCACAGATAATACATGTTAGTGACTTGCTTACATACAATCACAAATTACACTGACTTGGTCACAAATAGTCTAGTCACAATTAGTCACAAAATAACACAGATATTGTCATAAACAATAAATTTGGTTACATATAACATAGTTAGTCACAAATCTTGTCAAACTACAGTGCAACATTATTGTCACCACACAGTAATATCACCTCACCACCACCACCACCACCACCAACATCAAACAAATCAACTGCAACGCACCTTCATCACTTGCAATACATTATCACCGTCACCACGCAGATCTATTTTCCAAACACAGTGCCGCTACCACCATCACATGTAAAGTTATTTGTGTCTGTAAATGTATTAGAGAGAGAAAGCTTCTTAAATAGAGAAAATATTTTTAATTTTTGGAGTTTTCTAAAGTGAAGTAGGGTGGGGGTTGGGTCCGTCGAGATGTGGGTTGTAGAGATATTTTATTTTCTAGAGTTTTCTAGGGTAGGGTCCATGGGATAAGGGATAGGATATAATATATGTCAATTGTGTGAGAGAGTTATGTATTGTTCCTTTATAACAACGTGTAATTAATCTGTTGAAAAGTTCGATTATCTGGAAAATCGTTGGCCCAATTAAGCCGGGCCAAAGATCTTGCATACAATGCCCAAAATCTCACCATATCTCACATTCCCTTTTCATTTTACAAATTTGATTTCATATTTCACCACAAATTACCTTTCTTTGTTTTAATTGTATGTATGTTGTTAGCTATACACAATTAATTCGGAATCGATTTTTTTTTTTTTCATTTTTAAATGACGAAAGTTGTGGGAAAAAATATTATTTATGAAGAAAGTGGTGAAAAAAATATAGTATAGCCTATAATTAATTCATTTTTCAATCAATATTTTTGTATCTGAAGGGCATTCTAGTGGCCTATTACCTGGTCCTAATTTTTATGCAATTTGCAATTCCAGTCTTCAAATTATGATTCCTTTTTAAGTTGATCTCTAAATTTAATTATCTTGCCAATTTTATATTCATTCAATTATGTTTTAGTCGTTGTATCGCCTATGAAAATTCGTCGAAATCACCAACAAAATTTTATTTATTCTATTTTTATAAATTAACAATTAAATTCAATATCTTTTTATTTTTCTTCATAATATTATGACACGGAAGTTATTATTCAATGACAATTTTTTCTATAAACTATATTTTCTAATTACTGACGACGAAGAATTTGTTAAAAAAACTCGTTAATAAAATATCGAACGAGAAATTTGATAGCCTTACAAATATTGCCTTATACAACTGCATCGATCATAATTTGACTAGAGGTTGAGTCGACTTTGTTACTAGATTAATAATATTACATAAAAAAAATATTAAAATAGCAGAAAAACTAAATATAAATAAAATAAATCTTATATTTTATATTTATCTTTCATCGCCATTCCAACTACTCTTCATCTTGGGACCCAATGGACCTTTTACTTCATAAACTTCATTGGGCAGTAAATTCACCACCTTCTCAAATGAAGGTTTCAGGTCCCCACTCAGTAAATTTTCCAACCTATTCACTTCATCCCCAACTTTAGTCACAGTTATCGGACCCCATTCTCGATCATAATTCAACCACGGCGGCTCCACCACTGCCGGAACAAGGTTCTCTGCCGCCACTATTGAAAACCCACCTCCAGTATCCATAAAAATCTCACTTTTTGCAGTGTCATTTCTTAATCCAATATCATCACCTCCCTGTAGTACAAGCCCAGGTTCGGAATAAAATGGATGGCCGTTTAATGCTGAATAAGCGACGATTTTGTTGCCGGTGTGAAATTCCACCTTTGATGTATCGATCCATGTGCCTGAACTGTGTTGTCCGAAGTAAACTTTGTACAAAACCCCATCAAAATTGCTGATTCGGAGAGTCAAATGCTCCCAGTCCCCCACATGTTCGCCGATATGCCCCAGTGAAATGTCGAACAATCCAAGTTTAGCTGTTGTATGCCCATTAAAGGGGAAAAATATCCAAATTGCTATGTCAGTAAAAGTTGAACCGAACATGGGTTTAACATGGAGATACACCTCGGAGCTTGCTAAATCTCCTTTCCTTACTTTCTCCTTAGAATCTTCATCAACAGGAAGGTCCAGCCAGTATGAGCCATCATTTGAGCCACCTTGGGGGAGGTTGGAGCCATTGGGTTCAATCGGAACAGGGTTTGACTCTTCTCCTTTTGTATACAGTAAAGCTCCATTATTGAAGTACCAGTTAACTGAAGAGGGAAGGTAAATTTCTTTGGGGTGAAAGTAAATAAATGGAGAATATGCTTCAAATAATGCTTCGATTTGTTTAAGATTTGGCATAGAAGATGAGGGCAAATTGTTGTTCTTTAAACACGATAAAGATAAAGAAGAGTCATCGTCTTGGATGATGAATGTCCCTACACTTAGAGCTTGAGCTTGTGTTCCTCTACTCTGTGGTCTTAAACCATAGAAATTGATTCCATTATCACTTCAAACTGTTCCTTGTGCCCAAATCCAGTTATCAGTCTCACATTTGTCGGAGAAGTCGGTCCTAACACACCGTATTTTATCGAGGTATGGCTTATCCGATGAGGTGGTGATGACAAGACCGACAGCTACATAACCATCTGGTGGTGTTGGGAGCCAAAAATAGGCTTGTGTTGTCTGGCTGATTTTCAAGGACTCACTAGTCCAAACTAGAGTATAATCAGTTGGCTTCTTCAAAATGTCACCTGAATCATCTTTTCCCACCAAAACCCAACCAAAAAGTGGTTGGTCATTCGGTTGGGCATAGCAACCAAACATGGAAAATCCATCTGGTACTTCGGATGGCTCGAAAACCGTTGCACCGAGGTTGTCTGGTCCTCCTTCATATGTCGACCAAACTTTGTTGAAAGATGATAATTGGCGCACTCGAAGTCCTCCCAGGTCGATCTCACCACTAGCAAAGTCACCACCTGCATTATGCAAGGATCACCATACAATACTCATTAATGTTAATGTTAAAAGAAAAAGAAGCTCGATATGAGAACCTGATGGCCAAGAGGGCAATGGAGAAGGAAGCTTGAAAATGGTGTCAATAGGCAAAGATATGGCTTCCTTGTTTGAGGTAGAGACAGAGCTGCTCCCAAGACAATTTCCCATGACCGATAATCTTGTAAGAACAATCAAGAAAAATGTAATAAAATCGTTAGAACCTATTATTATATATGCTCATAGAAGGATTAGAATAGATGGCTAAGTCTAACAAGCATATTCCACGTACATAGGGATGAGAAGAAATTTAGACAATAAATATAGGGTCCACCTTGAAGAAATAGACCCCTAATCAAGTTGCCGTGCAAATTATAATCACCACAACATAGATGGTATCTTTCTTGTTTCCTTTATGAAAAAAATATCCTAGTCAAAACCATCGAAAAATGATTTTTAGGGAGCTACTTTGAGCTCAATTTTAAGATATGTTTGAGCCTTATTTCTGGGTTAAGAATGTATTTTTGAATAATAAATTGATGAAAAATATGTATTTAAAAAATAAGAAAAAATTTGAATTTGCGTGTAATATTATTTTAATAAACCTAAAGAGCACCCAGCTTTGTGAAAAGGAAGAGAACCCAAATATTATTGGGTTTGAATTATTTGCACCGCTCGGATTGAGAGATTAATCAAATTCTTTGGGTGGTTACTAGATGAAATTATTTTTAATGATTTTAATATTTAGAACATTGGCTTTAATGATGGGTTTCCATGGCCTAGAAAAGAAACGAATTTCGATGGAGAAAATAAAACAAATTAAAGAAAAGAAAAAAATGATTATCGGGTTTTTCAATATAGTAAAATGAGCCTATTACAATAACATATTTTTCAATAAAATAATATTATACCCAAATTTAAAATTTTTTCTTATTTTTTAATCACACATTCTCCATTATAATACTATTACAAAATACATTTTTTATTAAAAAAATAGGGCTCAAACAAGCTCTGGATTACTTTTGACATTTTTCACATGGCAAAATAATAAATTGTCATGAAAATTATAGCGTGACTTGCATCGATTAGTCAATATGATAAACTACTACATAATTTTTTTGATGAGTCTGTTTTAAAAGTCCAAGATAGCGCTCTAATAAGTAATAATTGGAAGAAAAAAATAGTTCTGCAACAACCAAATTTGACCCCAATCAATTTGTCGTACAATTATAATCACCACCACGTGTTCACATTTGCTTTGGGCCCTCTTCTTGTTTCGTTAATTGTCGGAAGAGAGCACCTGTACAGTCGAACCGAACATTGCGAAGAAAAAATGTCATGTATTGGTGTTTAATCTTAACAAGTCACCTCGAACCAAGTGTGACCCCTCTCCAACGTAAGTAAAAAAGTTTAATTGTCAGAAAGCCATGAATTTGATGTCGAACTATATAGGACTTACCTCATCAGGACGTCCAAACTCATCGTCATTTAGAGACATCGTTTTGAGTAAACTGAATGAATGTTCCCTAATGACGTCAATGTCATTCTTAACAACCAATCAAAAATAGGAAAGTGTCACATTTAACATTTTTCACCTTCATTTTCATCAATTAGAAGTAACAATTATTTAGGTTGCAAAATAATGACGGCATAGATGTCACCATGGTCTAACCTTCTCTAACTCAAATGGGACAATGGTACACATCTCGAGAACGACAATGTAACTTAACAAGACTCATGACGGTAAGCTCATGTCCTAAAGCCTATGTAAGGAATCAAAAGTATTAACGCCCCAAAAATTTTAGAATAAAATTTTATTTGTTTTATATACTACAGTTTTAATATTTTGAAAAAAAAAATGAGGACTAAAATGAAATGGCTTTTAAATTCTTATCTTATTTGAACCAAATAATTATGTATCGATAAAGTGATAAATGTTGATTTTGAAAATGATAATCTTTTTTTGATTTAGATAGAGTTTGATTGCAATCTTAATTTGATAAAGCTTAAAAGTAATCATAATTCTATTTTTTGAAATTCAATTCTTATCCAATTTGATAGACACGATTTTTCATCACAATCGTACCATGACTCAACCACTATATTTTTTTACTATAAATAGTNAAAAGTAATCATAATTCTATTTTTTGAAATTCAATTCTTATCCAATTTGATAGACACGATTTTTCATCACAATCGTACCATGACTCAACCACTATATTTTTTTACTATAAATAGTATGCAATTGTCCCACAATTCACCACCAAAGAATTTTACACGGCAGCTTTCATATAAAGCACCTGTAAATTGCAAGTATATATTTTTTTTTATCAAAAACTCGTTTGATCAATCAAGGTAAGATGCTTTTATGCAAGTGATTCGTTTTCTTATACTTTTATATTCAGTAATTTATGCATGAATTGTCAGTGGACATTCAGATTCTTTATTAAGAGATAAAAGATCATACGGGAATTTAAGATGACCTAAGATGAGTAGGTCGTTTGGTCACTGATATACTCCATAAGAGAAGAGTTATATGAAGTGTTTATCTTATTGCGATATAATTGTATATGGAAACTACACATATCTTATTGAGTATTTTTAAATATTCACACTTACAAAATTCTACAAGTTAGTTCGAGTCGATTGAAATAATGGCAAGATGGTGATGCGACTGTCAAGAGGAATCGAATGGATAAAATATTAAGTTTATTTTTCCTTTAAATTATTAGTCAATCTTAAATTGTTACCGTTATTTAATTTGTGATAATGTTTTCATTATGGATATTTCAATTTTTTATTTATTTAAAGAATATTATTATATCGTTCGGCCAAAATCGAATTTTTGGTAAAGTCTCAAAATAAATAAATAAAATGTCAAGTTAAACATCTCTGTAATACATTATCAAAGATCACTTAAACCAAAATAATATGTTCTCTACTATATTCAAATTATCAAACACAATTTTCTATCAAATTTGATCAGAAAGTGTCACGTCAATTGTAGTCGTCAACATCACATAGAACTTATTTGATACGGATTAGAATTCAAATTTTATTTTAAGTCAAAGTCAACAATTAATTTTAATTACGTATTTCATGGGTATCACAATTTTTCAACCACACATTTCATCATTTTTTAATTAAAATTTACTAAAAATCTGATTTTAATCCTACCAAACGAGGGGTGTAATGTCAAATTTGCCTTTATAATGCAACTATAACATGGATTAAAAATGTTCGTTGAATTAAAAAAAAGGTAGAAACTCTTTCCTATTGGCCGAAATTTTATTATAACACATAAAACATATTGTACTAACACATTTAATAATAAAAATATGTAAGACATGGTATCACGGACCGCAGCTTTACTTAAGGTCCGTGACCCTATCGCAGTCGCAGTTTGCCCAATTTCGACCGCACATTGTAAATATTAGTTCAAGTTTGAGTTGTAATTTCATTTCCGTTGTAATAGTTTATTTTAATTGTAAAATAACTAGAAAATAGGAAAAATTTAGTATGATTCTTCGGCATTCAAACGTTTACTCCCGTCACTTGGATTTTTGTTCCGAGTCTATTATAGGGGATATTAGTCTTTCAAACAATCTTTCAAGCTTTCTAGTGTTCGTCCTCTACACTAGTCATAATAATTTACTACTTTTAGAATTGTAATTTCTAGCGTTCAAGCAATCAATGATCAAGTTTCTTTCAATTGTATTTTAAGCTTTCTACAATTTGTAATCAAATTTTTTTTCTTCCCGAAACGATCTAGAAAAGGCGGAAGGTAGTCTAGCGAAGTAGACTACTGCCGTACGGTGTCC
>CAIGRN010035775.1:0-21725 GCA_903798345.1 Fraxinus anomala
TCCTTACCATCTCTTAGTTTGGATGTATCTTATCCTCACAAGTACACACTTCTACAAGTCGAAATTATCTTATATTTTTTATTGCTTCAACCTTTAAGACATAAACTAAACTACTTGTCTCACATCAAAGGTATAATTCTATCAACCAACTGTCATGAGACTTAATCAATGTAATTGTGTCTTTTTTTCAATTATTCTCGTTTTCTCTTTTTTCTTCCAAACATCTTCTCATTTGCTTTTTATATAACCCATGTAGTGAGCTTTAAGCCAATGACTCCCTAGTCAGTTGACTTTGGGGCACCAGGTTTTAAACCTTTACATGCTTATTCACTCGAGTTATACATGCTCAAAAAGATGATTTTATTCACACATAGATTAGTGTTATGCTCATTTTCTGTTAGACATTCAGTCTTTAAAACCAACCCATAACTTAAGATTTTCATTTCATCTACATCTTATTGGTTTTAGACAATCCACACAAGATAATTTCATGCAAGGAACCTCTACTCATCTCAATGTTCTCGTGTAACAATTCAGCCATCTCCAAACTTCTCTAAAAATGGATTATGGATAAATATAATAGGGTATTTCGGATTTAACTTACTCTATTAAACTCTTCTCTAAGTAATGAGCCTAATCACTAACTTAATGGGTAAAACATGAGTGTGGTGCATAGAGAATGTCAAGTTTCACATAAACATGTATTGGATAATCTAGTCATGCAATATTCCACCATTCCTAGTCTATACCTATTTCAATATTCAAGATGATTCCCGATAAGACTATCAAACCCACACAAGCATACGAAACAATAAACAAATACTAGAAAATAAATAAAAACTACTACTAATTTTTTTTAACACGAACATTCTCATAAAAAACAGTAAATTATACACAAATATTGACGAATGTCAGAAGTGTTATGAAAATTCTGCCACCCCAAACTCATACAAAACAATGTACAGGGCAAAAATAATCTAAATAAAGGATTAAGGATCATAAACTCTCCAGGAGCATACGCGGATAGGTAGAAGGATCAGGCTAGTCCGGTTGATAGGCGTCATGACAACCAGCAATTTTCTTTGTTGCTAGGCTTTAATTTTCTACTTCAAGAATTCAAAATAAATATTAATGATAGAAGATAAAGTTTAAATATTTGTAATGTATTCATAGCAAGAAGAATTCCAATCTTCTAAATAGAAAACTACGTATACTAAAATAGTTAATTCAAAATAAGTGAAAATAAATAGAAAAATGGGTTGCTTCCCATTAAGCACTTAATTTAAAGTTTTGAGTTCGAATTTTGGGTGAGTTACTCATGGCAATTCAAAGCGGACTGCACTAACAAAATAATTCACACTATGTTTAGCATTGTCAACCCCCTTGTCGATTTTTCAAACTTGAAAAGCTCTTGCTTTATCCTTGAGGTTTCCAATCATGAGTTCCTAAATATAGTCCTAAAATACTAATGTAATATCCCTAAAACTACATATAACAAAATAGTTAATTCAAATTAAGTGAAAAGAAATAGAAAAATGGGTTGCTTCTCATTTAGCGCTTAATTTAAAGTTTAGAGTTCAACTTTTGGGTGATTTACTCATGAGAGTTCAAAGCGGACTGCACTGACAAAACAATTCACACTATGTTTAGCATTGTCAACCCCCTTGTCGATTTTCCAAACTTGAAAAGCTCTCTCTCTTTATCCTTGATGTTTCCAATGATTCCACTTATTCGTTCCTATATGGGCACTTTGTATAATCATTTACTTCTTTCTCTTTCACATTTTCTTTTCTTCTTTCGGATCATCTTTTGACTATTTTCATTTTGGTCATTGAACTTTGATTTTCTTATAATTTAGTCTTTTTTCGCTTGTTTCTCCTAAATTTCACAATATTAATCAATGTTTTCCTGTAAAATATAATTTTTATAGAATTAAGCTTTATTCCAATATATTTACCCACAATTATTGTGGCCTAAATAAGTATATAAAATGCACTTATAGATGTAAAAAAAAAAAAAATATTGTCCTAGAAAGTTTATAATTTAAAATTATAAAATACACCCCACTTAATTTTGTCCGTTAAAACCTACTTAACAAAAAAAGATGTAATTAATCAAGTCTTACATAGATTATAAGTTAAGAAGAATTTTAATGGTGAGAAGCATAAGCTAACTACATAAAAGCCTGCTTGGCAGGACTTTTGAAAAGTAAAAAATTGTTTGAGCCTAACAAACTATTTTTGAACAATCTAGAAGTGCTTTGTCTGATTATGAGAACTTTCAGAGAACGATGACATAAACAGAAAGATGTTTTTTGAACGGAAAGTATCTTCTTCATTAAGCTATTGTGCAATAAATATAAATCCTGCCAAACAATTCCTAAGTTGGGGTGTCAGCAACATTATACAGAGTATCAAATTCATTTCCATATCGTATGATCATGCACAAGTTCGTACTTGTGTTCCAAAAGAATATCGAATATTTTCACAAGACAAGCCACATTTCTATATTTCTTCCAGTAGGTTAGGGTCTTCAATAACATACGAATCCCGCCTACCTATTCAATTTGATTGAATAAAAGAATCACAACTAACTAAAAATACATTACAGATTCATTTGTCACAATTCATGCTTTTCTTTGCAACTCAGTAACTTTGGTGGGCGCCACTGTGTTCTCTCTGTAGAAAATGAGCTATGGTTTAACCAATACAGCTTTAGAGGCATCCAAATGGTTAAGACGACAGGTTCCAACAAGATATTCCGGTAGCTCTTCAGGTGTATTGGCCTGTGTAGTGTATGGAAAGTATCAATAATGAGACCCAAAACGACTTAAATAAACACATGTACTTGAGAATTTTCTTCTTATTGTATAGACTGTCAGCCAGTCGAATTAAGTGGAATCTTAATCAAGGAGCATGCATTTTAATAGAGTACAGAAACTTCTGTAGGTTGCTTTACCTGTACTAAAAATGCCATCTCAATGACCAGATTGTTAAGGTAACCTAGAACAAGGCTGACCACACCCCTTGCAACCGTGGATGAACCAATATCAACACCAAGCTGACATGAATCAACATATTAGCTATGATCATAATGTCGGATAATACATATTTCTGAAAAGGAATATGTTGCAGGGCTTTATGAAAGCTGGTCATTAATAAATGAGCTTAAATTGTCATAATAGAGACATGCGAAAGTAATTTATCAATCATCGGATACTAAGATGGCTAGAGTTACTCTGTTGCTAAAGATACAGATTTGGTAGCAACGAGGCATTACATGTTGTAATAGAGTTACAGACAACAAACTGTGCTTATGCCAGCATTTATAAAGACATGGAGCTTTCATTTTTTTAACCAATGAAGACATTCAAGAATAGTTTCAGAAATCATTTTGTCTCCAAAACTCTCAGTTACGAATCCCTCCAACAAATCAAAGGAAAAAAGAGGAAAAAAAAACTGATTTTAAAAAGGGAAGCAGCGATCCCACCTTTCGAGACTCAATTTCTATATTTAGAATAAAATATTTGTAACATGTCTAATAATATTTCAATTAAATTGACCATACTCAAAAATCAAAACAATTGTAGATAAGATATACAACTCACTTCCTAGAGTTATTGCCAACCGAAGTCTGAAGATATTATGCCTTTAATAAAATTTCAACAGGGGCCTCGTACATCATCATTGATTTAGCAAAGTCAAAATATGTAAATTGATTCTTCTTGCATTTATGTTTAATTAATAATAGAAATTGAAGATTATGAACCAGATCCCAATGTACATGAACACATGCAAGTGAAAGATGATAGAGAATCAGCAGGTGGTCAGAGATAAAATTACACTTGCAAGGTACCTCCAAGTAGTTCTTTCCACGGAAATAATTAATTTCAAGTGCTTGCCCAATGAGGCATGCTTTTTTCCCAACACTCTGTTTGACTATCCATGAACCCTGCAAAATAGATTGAAGATACCATGATCTGTGAGCTTCATCTTATGCTGAGTGTTTAATGTTTTGATTACAGGTGACGCAACAAGGTGAGTTGTCTAATACAAAACTTTGTTACATCATCATACATGGCTGGGATCAATCGATATGCCATTTTATTGAGGAAGAGAATCCAGGATGAATGCTTTTTTCATTCGCTATGCACTGACTGGATGCGTACTATTCATGAAACTAGATAAATAGCAAGCATTGAGATAGTATGCTTGGATAGGAAAGGTAAGGGTTTGTTTTCTTTACCATTTTCAAGCCGTTTTCTGTTTTCGATTTTACAAAACAGTGAAAACGCGTTCTCTTTCCTATTTTTGAAAACAAGTTAAAAATTTACAAAGAAAACTCAAAATGACAAATTTGTCGTTTTGGGTGTTTTCAGTTATAATCAAGTCAAAATTTTCAAAATGCGTTTTGGGTGTTTTCAAAACAATTTTTCAAAATGCCAAAAAGAACACATTTTCAACAATCTCAAAATGGACACAAAAAACACAAAACCCAAAATAAATTTAAAACTCAAAACACAAAATTGAAATACGAAGAGAACAACCTCTAATATTCTGGGAGATGAAATAGTTGAGTGCGCATGACAAAAAATATAATCTGATAAATGATGTGTTTAACTGCATTTCAATGTGTAAATTTTCAAGTGACAATATTTTAGTTGACCCAGGTTATTTCACATAATATCTTTCTGCATTATCCTTAAATTTACAAATCACATTCAAAAGAACCATATATCTCAATGGACCCCACCAAATACACAAAATAATTTCACAATGTTTTGGGCCAAAAATCCAGTTTGACAAGCGATGGACTCCATTTGAACAAATTCCACTTAGTTTTGGCAAAAGCTTTGCAAACCTTTAACAAAATCCCTCTAACAGGCTAATATGCTCACTCTCATATACACCATTTTCCTCCATCCTGGAAAACAATCAAGTTGAAATTCTTATGGTTAAGAAGTCAAAGGAATAAGGATGTACTGCAAGGCACGAGGGATCATTCTGAACCAACATAAGATGGAAACAACTCCCCCAAACATACACACACAAAATTGATTGGAAGAGCTAGACTTCATAATTGATTGAAATTTGTCAGATGGCCACAACACCAAAGAAAAGATAATTAAACTCAAGGAATTGAGACCAAGCAAATCCGACTGTTATCACAAGCCCTGTAAAAGCACATATAATGCAGAAGCTCAAGTCGGCTTCAGATAGACCATCTGATAGATCCTAAATCTAAGCCTCGAATTTAATAACAAGCAATATATTCTTAGAAATATGACATACGGGTAATTTCTTAAGTTTCACCAAAGGGACGAACCATCATGACTAATGTTCAATTCCAATCAGCAGAATGTGAGGTACACTTCAGTGCAGAATAAGGCTTGATGACATCCAATTATACCACAATACTGACAATAAAGAGGCGATGCCATCTAGCACTGACAGGTCAAAAGAAAACTCAAAGCTAATTTCTTTTGTCTCTGACACCTATAAAAAGGAAGACCAGGTTAAGAGCTAGTTAAATCTGATTGATAAAAGAACTATTCCGCATCTTTGCTAAAGTTCAACTCGTCTTTGATGATGCTTCAAATTGGTAATAAATTTCTTGATGGCAGCAATCAAGGACAAATCCCAAACTCAATGAGTGTTTCTACGTTTTACTTGAACCAAATGAAGGGAAAGAGAAATAGTCAATGAGTTCGAACAAGAGAACATTGATTAGGAACTACAATACTGTTTATCTTGACGATAAACCTCAATTCATCGGAAAGGGGATGCAACAAAAAAATTCAGTGGCTCAAAAATCAGTTGGTATACTGTAAAACTAAACGAGAAAAGATAAGGAAAATGAATCTACAAGGCATGAACGATTAGTCCAAAAGCAAGAGAAAATTCAACGCACATCTAAATGCAAATTATAATGAGAACTGAAGAAAAACAGTAACCATTAAGTAAAATGCAATTGAATGCAACAATAACTGCACTGACCTTTGAAATGTATGGTATGAGCTTGAACCTCGAATTTCTATAAGCATCATCCCCGTTGACAAAGCTCTCTAGCAAGGGAGAATCTTCAAAGGGAGTACTCATCATATAGTATAAAACAAGGCTATATGTTGTTGAACCTGGGACCTAGATTATTAAAATTGAAGTCAGTAATGATTCCTTATACCTGTAAATAGTAAAAATGTTAAATGAACGAGGCCCAATTTACCTGTATGTTCACAATAAAGAAGAACTCTGGGCCTCCCTTTGCCGCATATTTCTACATATTAGACACAGCAACTTCATTTCAGTGATTGATCACTACATGAGTAGTATACATAAATTTTGCAAAGGTAATAAAAGTGGAAAAACTCTAGACAAAAATGTTTTCACAAAATAAAGAAACACCTGAACTATGCCCCCGGGGCGACCACCAAGATCATCTCCTCGCTTGTCAGATCTCAACCAGACAGCGGCAACCATTTCCATTAATGTGCCTTTTGCATTAATCTGAGAAAAGTAACATATAAAAATTATTTACAGTGAGGCTAGAAAGCAAAACTCTGTCATTCATCGTGAAATTGGAAATTTTAGTAAATTCTTTTTGCATGAATAAAAAGAAAACGCTCTACAAAGGCAGTCTACATTCTTCCTGCTCAAAGAAAAAAAATCCCTTCAATCAAATGATAATTGAAACTTGAGAGTCTGTGGTAACTGAAAACAAAACAATAAAATACTTGCTCTAGTTGTCATGCACACGTACGGATTTAAGAAGTCTGTGACAATGTTTGATATTTAATGCAGTTCTTACACTCACCAAAAACACTTGCTAATATATTAAAATTAAGGAAAATAAACTATTAACTCGTGTCATTTTAGCATGGAGTAATAAAAAAAACGAGCAAATACTTCTCTAATTGTTGGGAATTGAGGTTCCATCCCAAAAGGTTAAACTATTAAGAGTAGCAGCCCCATTCCCTTAACAACCATTTACCCAATGTTTAGCTGATGTGGCATATTATATGCACTTACCCAACAATCCCTGAACAAAGTACCATATAGTATTGAACCCCCCTTTCTCTTTAAGAGTATCAATCCCCTTCCTTAAACATGGAATGATCACACACTCCATTAACGCCCAACTAGACCACCGATTACTTGGGCACAATCGAAATTGACAGCCAACTATGAATTCTTTCAGCCTATTGTGATTAACTAGGACCCACAACTTCATTTGGTTGCAATTGGGGATTTATCGTGTGCTTCCACATGGCTAAGTTTGAGGCCTAGCTCTAACACCAGTAATTGGGAATTGTGGTTCCATCCCAAAAGGTTAACCTAATGGGAGGAGTAGCTCAATTCCCTTATAAACCCATTATTTACCCATGTCTAGCCGAAGTGAGATTTTCTTCATACTTTCTCAACATAAATTGCTTAGTTTATTGCTCTATTAGTGGGCTTAAGCAGAAGTCATGCAATACTAACATACATTTACCTTGTGAAACAATTTGGTTTAGTTTATTACACTAAAACAAAGGCAGATACACCATTTCTTGAAAGATAAGATACTAGGATTTTAATAAATATACAAAAGTGGAAAATGAAAGCTACCTTCTTCCGGTCATCCAAATAAGTCTTTCCACGAATTAAAAATGTTGAGTGATCTGCTGCTGTCCAGCTGCAGGGCAAGTTACAAGTTGAATCCTTTGGAAGAGTAGATCCATAATTGCAAGACAGACTATCTTCCCTTGCCACCTCATGCAAGTCTACATAACCTTTCTTCTGAACTGCAGCATGAAGACTTCTTAGGCTAGTAGAAGTTCAAGAGATCAACAATATACTATTGCCTAATAGGCAAGGGGAAAAGGTGGAGGGAAAAGAAAAAGAACAAACACTAACATGTCAAGTTTATGAGTTTCAATCAACTTACCTGCTATATCATGCAACTTTTTCACAAAGACAGCAGCAGTTGACAGTTTGGGTTGACGAGTGTCCTGAAACAATCAATATATAACAAATGAATTGAGAAAACACTAGATTTTCCACCATTATACAAACAGCAAAGTACCTACCCATACGAGCACATATATATTAGTATCAGATTAGTCCAGACTTATGGAGGGTTTGAAGAATTCTGTGTTAAGATTAAACAGTTCATCTTTAAATTGATGCCTTCAAAACATCATTGCCTGCCTTAATTCTGAAGGAAATAAAGTAGCAACATTTTGAATCGAATTGAATGCTTGATATCCAGCACCACAAGCTAAACATTCCACTTTACAAGCAGGTGTGAAAGTTCGATATTGACATAATGCATAATTGCAGGTCCAACCCAACAAAGATATTTTGCCTTATCTAGCATCTAGTCATATCATCTCATAATTGAGCTGCTAGTTGTGCAATGATTACTGAATTGAACCTCTAGATTTAAGGCAGTGAAATTGGTCATCAGAGGCACCACTGTCCCCACTAAAGCTATGTTCTTACTCCTAACAATACCAGGAAGTGATAGCTAGTAACTAGTACCTGAGAGTACATTTCTGGACCAAAATCAGAATTCCAACCATTTTCTGATTGATCATAATCCACAGGCTCTGCCACATCAAAGAATTCATCTGCTGCATCATTTAATCCAAAAAGACTTGAATGTTCAGAAGGCGTTTTAACAGCTTCTTCCTCCATATTCTTCTTACTCTGCCCATTCTCCAGCCTATTTTGGACTTCAACCTTCAATTCTTGAGTACTTTGAAACGAGCTACTATCTTTCATCATCTCACCCGACGAGAAATCAGATGATAAGCAATCTAATTTTGCTCTGAACAACTCCCTCAAGGCTACATAGATATAAGTAAAGCAGAAGAGTTTCAAAATACAAATAAGTAAATCGATATAATAGTAACTGCATTGGCATAGAAGGAGGAGACAGAGATTAGGAAGCACACCGGCAAGCCTCCCTAACATGCGAATTGTTACAGATCGAGCTGATGATGTCTGCATATATGATTTCCAGAATTTCCAGTCAATAGCTAGCATATGCCTCACTACTGATTGCTTCCCTTGATTCACAGGAAAAATCACATATCCACCACCTGAGATGAGTGCAAAGTGTCATCCCGTTAGTCATACAAATTCAATTATAGAGCCAGCTGTAACATGATTCTATAAAAGAAATGTGGTAGGATTAAAATCTTATAAGCATGTAAGATTTCAAATTGTAAGACTTTGTGCTTGAGCATCCATGCAACACAAGCTAGAGATAAATATACAAAGATAACCAGTAAAACCTTGTATATCTATGAATTTTTTTTTTTTTTTTTTAAAAGAGAACAATTTTCCACTAGTGCCATATGTTAAGCATATGTTACTTTTTAGGCAGGCACGGACATAGCCCTTTTGAGGTGGGCACTTCTGGTGAAACACTGAATGGTAAAGAATAACTGCAAGAAACAGAAACAAATGAAAGTTATTTTCCAATTGAGTACCATTAGTGATATTAACTACTTGAGTTGAGCCAACAATATTACCGTATGTCCCGTCATCCTCCCTTCTCCAATAGCGCCGCAACAGAAGATCTCTTCGCTTCATACCCCTGCAACAAGTATCTTGTGTATCAACGGTATAAATAACGAAACAAATTTTACAGAGAAGGGATGAATCAGACCATGGTAGCCAATCATGATATAGGAGCTTGTGAACTATGTCAGTATGACCATCAAGATGTTCAATCACGGAGCCCTTGTAAAAACAAAAGTCCCATCTGCAAAGAAATTATTATGCCATCATAAAACAAAAGAATAAAATATAAAAGAATCCAACATTTTGACATAAACAAAGTTCCAATGAATCATCAAAACTGACACCATTTTCAATTAGGTTAGAGGTTGCTCCAGGTAAGCACTTTGAGAACCTTCCAAGTTAAAGTTTTTAATTTCCTCAAGTAAAGGCGGTTCACTAAGAGAATTTAATATGAAAAATCAGCATGTAAAAAGTAAAGAACTTTAGGTAATCCTAAATTTCAAGACTAATAAGCCCCACAAAATTTCACGGTTTATCATTTTTGAAAACTGAAACAATATAGAGGATGGTCAAAAAAGATACAAAAGAACTCCTCTACCAAGACAGCTATGCATATAGAGAATTTCTATTATATCTTCTACAGTGGGAATTATTCTTTTTTATACATAATGACTTTTGCAAAAGAAGGTTTATGCAAAAACTGGAAATATAGAAGGAAAAAATAGGAACAGACAGCGCTTACGAGAAGAGAAAATTGCAAAGCTGATTAGAATACATAAGCAGCAACATTTGCATATCATAGCCTCATTGCATCTTATTTTTCTTGCACAAAAAAATCCAAGAAAATTATTCTTCATGTTTCAAATGTAAAGATATCGTGAAGCATAGACTAACATTTGCAGCTCAAATATTTTTATCAGTAAATGGATTCACAAGTGATACTATTACTCCAATATTTCAAGTTCAAGTGAAACTTTTGTTATTGAAGTCACAATTCTGTTTCTCTAATATCATTTGCAACTTACTCTGATCTTGAAGTACCAAGAGACATGAGAGTTTGGAAAATGGCCTCTGATGTTCCATCAACTACACCAACAGCCATTATTGCAGGATGATCATCCCACTACAGATTAAGGAAGAAAAGATTGAACAAGAGAAAGTTTCGAAGACTTCGAATTTCGTATTAACATTTGGTTAACCGACCTTCAAATGAAATTCCTTATCTTTGGCCTCCTTGAATAACCGGAGACCTGCATTAAACAAGTATTAGCACATTAGACAAATCATTTCTCCATCTTGCAAGATACACTGTTAACTTAATCTATACCATTTTGACAACCAAAGATTTTCCAGGATGATGGTGCAACAACATCAGATGTCATTGCATCAGTAACTGATGATGAGCAGAGAGTCCAGTCAACAGAATGTGAGTTTTTATTACGGCGGTTTAACCTGTAGAACATAAGAAAATAGGTCAACATAAAGAAGGCTGGAACTTTTATTTCAGCTTAAAGGGACAAGTCGAAAATTTTCAAATTGTTCACAATAAAAATTGGCAAGCTAGTAAAAAGATAAGACAGTTTGCATTGTGACTAACCACATCAATGACAATTAATTAGAAAAATCTTAAAGTGATATCTTGGTCAATAAACAAATCAAATATAATGCTTATATACCTAAAAGACTGTGGTTCACGTCTAGAGAAATCAACATCTCCTTGATTCAGGTCAGGCTGCAGGTACCTATAATCATCATTTGCCAACCTAAAAAAAATATATAAATTTAATAAAATAGAACAGTTTTGACCTTCAAAGCTGCTTCCTGAAAGGACTGAATCCATCTTGCAGCTTCTTCAGGACTGTTTGCTCCCAACTATAAATTAAAAAGATTTTGATTAAGTGTGTTGTTAAAAGCAATGGTTGTAAACGTTGGAATAAAGAGCTTGCAAACCTTCAGTTGATCATTGTGATTGGAAGTGTTATAAAGTGTGAAAATGAAGAAGACCTGCAAATGGAAAATTAACAAAAGTGCCACTCAGCTAATTGAAAAGCAAAACAAATTGAATTGATTAGCATAAAAATTGGAAAATTATCACTGCCATAAATTAAAATGGTAAGGAGTTTATACTTTTCTTTGGATGCTCTCTCTCCCATTGTCAGTTACCCTTATGCACGAATCTATAATTGCACTTCTGATAGGATCCTGAAAATCAGCATGAGATTTTAAAAATAATACCAGCTCATAATGACCAACATGTAAAATCCAGGATAACCAGAACCAAAATATTAATTATCCACTTGAAATAAATATAATTTCTAATATACGGAACAATTTCAGAATGAACCAAAAGTTTAATTCACTCTATTTTTATGGTTACTTAATCAAAGCCAGCTGTAAAAGTAAACGGAAAGGAACATTAAGAGTACAAATCGAAAAAGAAAGGAATTAAAAACGTATCTTACGGATTCAACCATAAAGAAATCACAACCACATATCACCACTACAGATTTCTCAAGTTTTAAGAGAGTTTAAAATTAGTGAACATCCATTTTCAGTGTTTCTTAACTTCACTTCCATATTTCTCCAAATACAAAAAGCAAAAAATCTCCTTAGGAACACTTATCAACCTCGATAAATCAGATTCACAGAAGCTGATTATGAAAATCTGACCAGTAATAATAAAATCAAGGCACACAGGGTATTCAGTCATCCAATAATAACTAGTAAGTAATCTACTCAAGTAGAACTTGTATAAAAGTTCACATTCTATTCTACTAAGAGGAATTTGTTTCTCTGCAGAATTTCATTGTTAGCTGGTGAAGTGCCTCGGTATCTTGCTAAATCAACCACAGTATGTAGCTAACCAGCGCATATCACTGGTTCATAATCTGACATCCCTAGAGATACCATTGGTATTAGGCACCACTCATTTATTTTCTTTTTTGCAAACTCAAATTTTTGAATTAACAGCTTCCATTTATTTTATATGCATTTTGATCCTAAATGTAGTCTGAGCAGACCCCAAAGAGTCTTAACATGACAGAAAACATGAAGCCTGTAAATAAATTCCAGATCAGTGTCCAAGGTCTGCAATTGCGTCTATAAAGTAAATTATGTAAAGGAAAGAGAAAACGAAGGGAACAATGTACAAAACTTTCAGTTATCTATAAGCGTAAATCCAGGCTGACAGAAAATTTCTCTGCCAAAATCCATGACCTCTAATTTATTATGAATATATAGATTTAAAAACTCCTATGACCATACTACAAGCAAGCTGCTTGAACCGTGGTCACACTGAGAGCCAAAATCGTAACCATGTGCGCATACACACATCTACAATAGACATACATATATTAAAACATATAAAAGACTAATTAAAATCCATAAATACATATATAGATAGCTAAGCATATAACCATGATCTTTATACATATATTATAATATGAATATATAAACATACATAAAAGATACACAGGCAAGCATAACACTCAAACATAGGAGTGCATATTCGCCAGTTTAATTGTGGTTGAAATCTCACAGAAATAGAAACAAAGGGCACTTGCACTGATCCCATTAATTCCCGTTATAGAACATAGGGAACTAAATTTTCCCGAAATTCCAAATGCAAAAAAGAATATACTTATAGAATATACAAATATAGTCATTATTCTTATTCATAGTACAGATGATACAGAAAGAATATAAAATCCCAATAATAGGTCATACACTAACTGCAAGTTGAAACAAAAGCAAGCAACAATCAAACTTCACAATCGCACATGCATATGAAAATACACACTATAAATCGATCAATGAACACAAAATTTAAGAAAAATTAACAACCTCGTTGACAGAACGTGGGATAGATTTAAAGCCCTTGAGCAAGTGATCTTGAAGAACAAAATAACGTTTTCTCGAGTATTGCAGCCCAATCCGATTAGACCGTATCAAATACAACCACCCCTCCATTCTATTACCATCACTCTGTGAAACCGCCATTTTCACTATTTATCACCAAGAATTCCCAGTAACCCACCTCTCAAAATCGAAAAAAATATGTTCAATTTCAATTCAATAAAATGTAATAGTAGTTTAACATACATACACATACAGTTTGAGTGCGTGTATGTATGTATGTATATGTATGCATCAAGAATCTGCACATATATCTTTCTTTCTTTCTTTCTTTCTTTATTGTAGGTACTGCTGGTTAGAAAAGGGGGTTAAAGAGGAATCCTTTTTTCTTTTTGTTCTCTCTCTGTGGCCTGGCTGGTTGGTTTTACTCTCTGTTAAAAGGAACACAGATTGGGCAACGGCAAGCTTGGCAGGCAAAATGATTTGATGGTCAATATGACTCTATTACCCTTTTTAATTTTTTTAAGTAAAAATTGCAGTTACGGTACCAAATATTTCATTTAATTACAAACTTTGTTCAAACCTTTAAAAACTCGCATTCAGAATCCAAATAGATGAAAACTAGTTTGAATGTTAGTTGACTAAAAAATTGACATTGACCATAATTTTAACTAATTTTAAAATGATAAAATAGTAACTTTATATTTTTCTATAATAAAATAATTAAAATAAAAAAAATCCAAACCACACATACCCACACCACCAAAATCTAAAACTGTGTTAAGAACTCATCACCCAACCAGGAAAACCTACCCCCACCACCAGCGTTCGGCCATCGCCACCCAACCACACAACGCCGCACCTTCTTTTAAGCCTCCACCAAATCCATTCTTCTAGCTTTAAGCAAATTTTCCTTTGTCGAAAACATTGATAGGTTCTTCGATTTCACCATAAACTCCATCATCTACGCCTCCAATTCTGCTTCTCCATCACTCTCTTTACGCTTAAAGCACCTAAAACTCCCGTTACTACTTTCAAATGTCCTCAACCTTTTGACTTCAAGAAACCACAAAGAATGGCTGAAAATTGCAACTTTTCGGTACCTTTGAAGCCTTAATTTAGGATTGTATACACTAAATTGAGAAAGAGTAACTAGATAACTCAAATGTAATAAAGGGTGGTGGGATTTTGTAACATGGACATGAGTTGTGATAAGCGTAAACATCGTTCATGCATTTCTTTAAACACCGTGTATATTTGGGTGCAAGAAAGGGGAATTTTCCTCCCCAAGCTGCATTGGGAACACAAAAGTAGAGGCTCCAATTTTTTTCTTCCCTCTTCCTCATCTAGATTTGGGGAAGAAATTTTGTTGAGTGATAGGAATGAAGGTAGCAGTGGAGGAGATGGCAGTGACGTTGGCATTGGGTGGGTGCGATTGAGCCGTCCAGTAGTGGTGGTGATAGTTTTGGGGTGGGGTGGAAATTAATTTTTAATTTTAATTATTTTTATCATAAAAATATAAAGTTACCATTTTAACATTTTAAAATCAGTCAAAATTATTGTCAAGATCAATTATCTGGTCAATTAACGGTCAAACTAACAGAAATCATCCATTTGGACCACATGTACTAAATTTTGAAAATTTTAGTATCATGGGTGATACCAATGTTTGGACAAAGTCTGTTACTATATAAAAAGTTTGTTATCGCTGCTGCAATTATGTCATTTCTTAATAATAAATTTGGAATATTTGATCTTTGTCCTTTTTCCCCTTTAAAAGTTAAAGGGAAAATTGCTTCGTTGGTCCCCCCAACCTATGGCTTTAATTATATTATTGTCCTGATTCTATTTTTCAGGTAGTGTTCTCCACAATATATAAGTTTACAACAATGTTACCTAGAGATCTCGATCATTCTAGGTAGCAATAAGTTCCCTAGTTTATTATATTAAAATGCATAATAACTCCATTGTTTAGTAGAAGGGTTGAAGCCCAAAATTACAAGTATACATATTTGGGGAATGACACCCTTATAATATTACAACTTAGCAACGGCCTCAAAGCTTTAGAGGGTTCCTAAGTCATTTGGGTGAAAGCTTCCTTTTTCAATCCTGTAGAGGGGCTTAGAATAAATTTTTGAAAGTAAGAAGACGATTTAAATTATTTTAAATAAAGACATCATGCCTCAAGAAGCGAAGGTGACTAAGAGACCCATGTGAATTCTGCTGGGCTTCCACGGTAACAAAGATCTATTATGATATGATCAAAATATCTTAATTTCCAATTTCGTTGGAGTTCTCTCCATTAGTTTCACGCATGACCAACTCACGGTATGTTTTCAAGGTAAAAACATTTTCACAACTATTGAAGTTTAAAAAAAATATATGGGTTCAGGTGTGTGATATCTCCTTAAGAACGGAAATACGATCATTTTGTTTGTTAATTTGGCATTTGAACAACACATAGCCACTGTTTGATTTAGATAAAAATTAAAAATTTAGTAGATTTTAATAAAAGTTAATGAATTATGTTGTTAAAAAATTAATAAAAATTGTGAATTCTATGAAACGTATGGCTGAAAATGAATTTTGAAAAAAATAAGTATTAAAAATGGGATCAGACAGGGGTGTAATATATTTTCAAGGGTAATAGTGTCTTCCAAAATTTGAAACTTAAAAATTGATTTATGAACTTGTGAAGATGACTTGTAAGTAAGCAATCAATTTTCTTCCAAGAAAAATCCATATTTTCTTTGTCCATAGTCAGAAAAATCCATGATGATCAAACTCTAGGTTTGGAAAGCACTCCCTCGCAGAACTAATAATTTGAAATGGTATAAAACTTGTATATGATTTGTCTAGACATGACGAACAAGATTCTTTGCTAGGCAAATAATTGTGACAATCCAAAGGCAATGTTCGACCTTAATTAGCTTCTAATTTAATTCCTCCAAGAAATACTGCAAGTGTGTTACCTTATTACTCGCTTTGGTTACACGACATATTATGTTTCAGTCTATGAGAGTAACCGCAAAGATAAAAATGTGAAAACGAATCTGATTTAGCAAGTTTTCTTGCTAATCAACACCGATCTTTAACTCCTAGTCTTCCTTTGTACATGAGCGTGGACACCTTTGTGATCCAAGAACTTTAAATTGAAATTGATTTCACACGACAACCTCCAAAGTACCTCTAACTTAATTTAATAGCTCGGGTTTTCCACGTTGTAAAAGAATTAAGTGAAATTGACCAAGTATCAAGTAATAATCATTTAATTGGCTAAGTAGCATAAGTCGATAATCATGAGCATAAAGAGGAAGACAAAGCACTACGGCTTTTCTTAAAAATTAGTACCTAGACTGTGAATAAAAGTTGGTACTTAGACCGATAAATTTACCGTTGGGTAAAATGTAATCGGATAAGATCACATGGGCCTCTGTTTTCGATTCGATTAGTAACAAAATATCAAAAAATATTTTTTATTTAAGAAAGTCAATTCATAATAATTTTATGTATCTTCTCAATTCTATTTCATGAACAACACAAAGAAAAAACTTCCAAATGCGAAAGCTCTGATAAAATGTTCCATGAAGATATACATTATTTAAAAGAATCAAAGTCATTTACACTCTTGGAATATAATTTCTGAAAAAAAAAAAAGTATAAGAAAAACCTTTGCTCATCAACACATGGTCCTAACAGCTTAAACGATGGAATTCTACGCTCCATTTTCTTTATCCTGATGGCTCATCAGCAGTGGTGTAGTATCTTTCTCTTTAATCTGAAACAACCCAATTCCACTAATCAATAATTATTTATAATTATCATTAAATAAATGACAACGGGCCGAAAACGGGCCTTGGTAGAGAGAGAGAGATGCATCAGAAATACCTGAGGCATGGATGAAACATCTCCCCCTTGTTTCTTTTTACTTTCATTGGTGCAGAAATATGAATACAAACCCATTCCAATAATGGCAATTAGTATACCAAGAATGTTTCTTGCAGTGAAAGGATCATGCAGAAGTGTATAGCCAAATGCAAGAACAAGACATGTTTTGAGATGACCTAGTACTTGATATGTAACTGGTGATGTCTTTCCAATCACTAAGAATGTGCTGAAGTTCACAAAAACGGCTATCACACACGAAAGTAGAATGAAAGCCTGCAAATCGTTAGGCACAATTCATCGTCAGTTTGGATTTGTGTTTCTATTTTATGACAAGAATCAGCTAGCTAAAGCATTAGCCACATATGTAGGGGATGTCAAAAAGGCCCGACTTGTAAAATGACTGCCGGGCTCGATGAACTGGCCCACAGGGCTCAGCCAAATTAAAAAAAAAAAAAAAAAAACAAGGTTCAAATCATGAAATAAAAAAAAAAAAAAAAAGCTTAAAATGAGAGAGCAACCTCTAGTTATAGAAAAATCTAGTCTAATGACCAAGCTCGTCCAGCATGTTTGACACTACTAAATATATAACTTTCAATTGCGTTGATGCCCAAAATTCGGTCTTGCATTTATTAATTTGATTTAGCCTTTGTTTGGAGTTCATTTTCTTCGACTTAAATTTTACTTTCATGAAAAGTGCATAAATGAATAATACTTGTAAATCCTACGAAACGTGTGTTCAAAACTTGAGTTTGAAAATTAAAAATTTAAGGAAAAGAAAATGAAACTCAAACAAAGGCTTACTCTTCACATATACACGTGATTGTCTAACAAAATCAGAAGGATGAAAATTAAGTTTGGACCAAGATTACTTAAATTTGGGTTCAATATGGGCTGTGGTCAACCAACGAAGCTCATTTTTAATCATTCATTTTTTCATAAAATAATTTTACACTTAAATTCCAAAAAAATTTCGAATTTTTAACTGCAAATTCTCCAAAAATCACTATTTTAAAACCTATTTTCTCCCAAAAATGGGACTCAAACAGGGCCTAAATAAGGGTTTATATACTTGCACTAAGAAATGGGAATTAGGCGAAAACATACCAACACAACAGTAGAATATTTGTGTGCAAAAACATTCTGTTTGGTTAGGCTTTGATCCACAAAAGGGCCCGAAACGAAAAGAATAGCAGCTTGAAATGGGGCTGATTGGTACAGCAGCTGAGTAGATGATACATTCAGCCTCTTCTGTATTGTGTTTGTAAGCTGAAATGAAGCATCCAATTAAGGATAAAAAAAATTGCCCAAAAACGAAGACCTTAACCAAAATTGCATTAGGGTTTATATTGAATGTCGGGTTTCATAATGATTCGGACCATAATATATGCAAGCGAGCCCCTACTGCCAAGCCTTGCCAGCCAAGCCCGAGGTGGGCTTCAATTATATGATTAGCCTAACCATATTATGATTATCTAAAGTGTAATGTTCCAAACTTGTGTGCTCAAGCCGTTATATCACACTTATAGCTTGTTTTGAGAGAACCTATGTTCATCTTACTCCTAATTGAATTTTTGCTTTATAAGAGACTTAAGTTGAATTTTAGATGCGATGAGCAGAAACTCTCCCAAAACTGATAATATAACACTTTAGGCACAAAGGCTTGGATCCTTTCATTAAGGGCCTTAAAAAAAATCCATGAACCTTGATTTTCTAAGTAAAAATAGCTGAAAGAAATAAAGGATACAATTTGGCCAACACAAGTTGTTAAAATGGCAAGAAGGGAGAGGATTGAGCCAACAAAATTGAGCTGAAGATCAGTTATGGATGCAATGCCAACTCCAAGAAGAAGGACGAATAGAGATAACTTAATCTTCTGGCTGCAAATACATTTTCAGAGAAAATTATGTAAGATTTTATTGGCCTAAATTTTTTTGTACATTTTAGAGAGTTATAATTACTCACCTGAACTGTTTTTTCAAGAAAATGGTTTCTAACAGTACAGTGAAAGGTATAATTGCAAGTTTTGTCATCTGCAAAAATATACACCATGCCAGGAAACTCCATCAAAAGAAAAAAATAATTAGATATCATCTATAGATAGAAAGATTTGCATATGCTGGATTATTTATATGAAAAGGCCCAATAATTGAACGAATACAGGTGAAATTATGTATAATGCACCTGGTAGAAGCCTATCGAGTTGAATCCCAAGCTCAAGTTAAGAAAGCCAATTGAAATACCATTCAAAATGCCAAAAAGCATCACAGTTTTCATGTCGATTGGCTTATTCTCAAAGAAGTTTAAGCGCAGGGCCACACGAAGAGAACAGTACGTTACTATCAGATGCCAACTAGTCAGTGTTGTGGCTGCAAATCATCAACATGGCATATTATAAAGGGACACATTATTTTATCTTTCTTGAAAATATATATTCTACAACTCGATTTTGGTATTTTATATTTGTGTAGTAATGTTCAATTAGGCATATATTTTGTTATGCTTATGAAAAAAATTAATATAAATATATTATACTTCGAATCTACGGAGTTTTGTAAATCAAGTCTGTATAATTCTAGACAATACAAGAGCCAATATATTTTCTGGCCCAAACTCACTGATTAGGATCTTTACCAGTATGATGTAAACGATTGTTATGTGCTAAATGATAAACAAGAAAATAGAAAAAGATTGCATACCAAATGGAAAACCAAGATTGCTCATCAAGGCCTTGTTACAGATGACAATGGACACAGACGACGCCACAGAAAGAAACAATGCGCCAATAACGCCCAACTGGGCTCCCGGAATCTCTCCCATCTTTCTCGAGAAGTGGAAGAATAATCAGACCAAATAGTAGAATAAAAAGTGAATTTCATTCAGGTTTTCTAGTTGTAGAGATTAGTCACTATTAGTAAGTTGTTTAATGTTCATCTATTTCCTTCTATCAAGTGATCTATGTTGCTTTAAACGTGCGCTTTACAAAATTAATGTTTTCAAGAAAACAGAAAAAAATCCTATATATAGAAAGTGTAACAAAAAATCTCTAAAACTAATGGCTAGTTAATCCACAAAAACAATATCTTTAATGGTGTTTATACATGAAATTTAACATACCTTCATCATGTTTTATGTATACATATATATTAGCTAACTTGAACTTGAACTTGCAGCTGGCAGTGCTCTCTCAAGAACACTAAGAAAGAGACCGTTAAAACTGAATTGTGACTTTTGTAACTTTTCTAGCAGTCCCACAGGACCACCTCCTGGTTGGATTGATGGGGGATGAGCGACGAGGGAATAACGAAAGAGCTTAAAAGGGATGGTGGTGGGAGTAGGAGGAGGAGGGGCCTTCTGAAGCTAAAGAGAAAGATAGTGAGACCGGCCGTGTCTTGTATGAGAATGTGAAATATGAGTTCTTTTATCAGCTGTACTAACCGAATGGTTGGTGCTAACGCCGTGAGTCTTTGCTTTTGTTGGTCTTGTCTTCTGTTCAATCACTTTCACAAAGTAGTTAACGGTCATAATAAACAAGTCCGTTCACACCAAATATGTCAAGATTAATGTTCATAAGTGAAATTAGGAAATATTATATTTGATTCTTAGGATACAAGAAATGGAAGGTGGAATGGACATTTCTATATATTTGTGAGGGAGAAAGCTGCGAATGAAAGCAAAATGTTTGACAACCCACAAAATCAATTCGTTTGGTGAGGAAAACAACTTAAATCTCACTCCAAATGTTTTACTCAAGAAAATGATATTGGAATAGGGTTTCATGTTTCCATCAAACACTAATTATCAATTTTAAACTTTTTATAACTTTAAGCCCCTGTTTAACATAATTTTTTTCTGGAAAGAGAGTTTTTGAATAGTAAATTTTTTGAGGATGTGTGATTAAAAAGTTAAATAAAATTTGGGTTTACGTAAAGAATAATTTATTGTAAGAACGTGTGATTAAAAATGAGTACGAGAAAAAAAGATTTTAGAAATAATGATTGTCAAATAGGGACTAAATGATTGCAAATCAAAGATTTAGGCAAATGTCACTAAAGAGGGTTGATGATATTATACTTCCTAGTTGTGCTTAGATCTTACTAGTTGAAGAAATCTTTAAAAAAAAAAAATGACAGAGAATTCAAACTTGTTTTATTTTATTTTATTTTTTGAAAAAAAAAAAAGATGTTTCAATTCAAATTTAATATTTATAAATCTACTAGAATTCACTGGCTACTACCAAAAAGCTCCAATGACTTTTATGACATTTTATCTAATAATTAAAGGGACCTTAGAGCATTGTTCAACCTTAGTAGAAAAGATAAGTTGTCTTGCATGGAATAGAAACTTAAAAAGGGGAAAACATAGAAATGTTCTGCTCACCTAAATCATGATCAATAAATTCCAGCTAGGATTTTCTCCTCTTATTTTCACTTTACTTGATGCTCAGTAAGGAGCAAGATAAGAAATGACTATTTG
>CAIGRN010035785.1:0-29479 GCA_903798345.1 Fraxinus anomala
GAATTTGGTCGATGATTGTATATATCACAAGTTTAGTGGGAGTAATTATATTTTTTTAGTTTTATATGTCGATGACATATTGCTTGCCAGCAACGATATATGCTTATTTCACCAAACTAAATGATTTCTAGAAAGGAATTTTGAGATGAAAGATCTTAGTGACGCCTCTTTTGTATTAGGAATTCGAATACACTGAAATCATTCTCGAAGTATTCTTGGGTTATCATAAAAGAGTTATATCGAAAAGGTACTTAAAAGATATAGCATGCAAGATTGTAAACTAGGTGACACCCCTGTGGCTAAAGGAGACAAGTTCAGTTTAAGTCAATGCCTAAAAAATGACTTAGAAATTAAAGAAATGCAAAAGATTCTTCAGCTATAGAGAATTTGATGTATGCACAGGTTTGTACGCGTCCGAATATAGCGTACATTGTTGGGATGTTTGGAAGATATTTAAGTAACCCACGAATGGATCATTGGAAAGCAGCCAAATGGGTGATGTCGTATTTATAGAGAACAAAAGACTACATGCTCACATACAGGAAATTCAATTATTCAATTTTCCTAATATGTCATTTTCACCGACAACTCAATTCAATTTCCTAACAACTAACTTCATTTCTTCTCTACAATGCATTTATTGCCTCTTGTCCACCAATAAAAATAATCAATTCACAGACTCCAACCGACAAGCAAAGGTGGTCCAACATCATGTCTCAAGCTCCGTTGTTGCCACCTTCCTCTTTCCACCTATCGACGTTCACATATTGCAAACCCAGGTGCAGATCCTAAACCGTCGTCGAAAGAAATCAAACATCCCAAAACACCTTCAGAAGCTACATAAACACCGCCGACACTCGACCACAATCTTTTCCTCAGATGGATCTATTTATCTCTCAGGTACGTATACGATATTCAACTGTCTCGCGTCAATTTGAATTTTTATACAGTTAATGCTGCAACCCAAAAATCTTATAATTCCATTTCTCACCATTGCAGATGAATTATGGTGCCCACTCCAGCTCCTCAACTGCTCCTCAATTCGAAACCGTATCAAAGATGAAGAAAAATGCCCACTAGAACCTGGGCAAAACAAATATTTTCTTAACAGCAAGTGAAATTGCTATAGTCGAAGGCCATCGTCATGGCATGTATTTCACGAAGCCCGACTAGGAAAGAGTAATTTCTCTCTTCAACCTCCACTCTGGGCATAAAGTGGAACAAACAACAGCTAGGGAACCGTTGGGATGCTTTGCGACATGAGCACAAATGCTTTCAGGAATTGATTAACTGCATTGGGATCGATTACAACCCAACAACGGGAAGAATTGTTGCTCTCAGGAACGCTTTTAGGAATTTAATTTCAAGCACTCATCGTGCAGAAATGTAATTGAACATGCCTTCAGAGTCTGGAAAAATAGGTGGAATGTTCTAGACAGTATGTCCAACTACCCGTTTCGAACCCAATAGGTATTCACAACTTCCTTCGATGGGCTTGCGTGGTGGATGAGGCATATATGAGGGTAATAACAGATCTAATTGCCACAAAGGTGGAGCTACCGAATGATGATGATGAAATAGTAGCTGAAATGAATGCTCTGAAAACGCCTAAGAGCGAGTGGGATCGACTACGTGATTATATGGCACAAGTAGAATGAAAATGCATTTGTATTGCCGCACATTGCATTTCGATGTCTCGATGTATGTCCATATTTTCGATTAATATGTAACGATATTTATATTAAATGGAAAAATGTAGAAACTGATTACGAAATAAAAAAATGAATTACAATGTGAAGGTGCATTCTGTAGCAATTTATCAAGTCGGCCGCTATGTATGTTTTCTATCTTGTACATGCATCATGTGCCGTGCAAAGACATGGTAAAAAGAGAAAACAAAAGTTTGAAAAGTCTATTAATACAGCTATGGCATTCCAATTAGGGATAGAAATGGAAAAAACCAATAAAATATTAATAGAAACAATTGTTGCAGGTCTTCTTGTGGCCCATGTGATTGGTACGAGAGAATGCATTTTTTTAAAATGGAGAACAAATAAGGGCTTTCTCAAATTGATTGCGATCAGGATATCATCAGTTGAAGATTAAGGAAAAAGATATCCCTAAATCTACGTTTAATACTCGGTATAGACATTTCAAGTTCTTAGTTTGGATTGACAAATGCATCAGCTGCGTTTATGGACCCTAAGAATAGAGTGTTCATGGAAATCTAGACAAGTTCATCATCGTATTTATTAATAATATTTTCATATATTCAAAATCAAGGGACGAACAATAAACTTAACTCCAAAATGCTATTTAAATTTTGTGAGAAAAGCAGTTGTACGCAAAAATCTCTAAATGGGAATTTGGTTGGAGCAAGTAACCTTCATAGGATAAGCGGTGACAAAAGAAGAAATTTTCAGTCAATCAAAGTAATATTGAAGCAATTCTGAACTTATCATAGCCAACCACTTTTACATAAGTATGTAATTTCTTAGTATTAGTGGGACACTACAGATGATTCGTGAAAGATTTTTCGAAAATTGCTACTTCTCTCACTCGAAAGAATGTATAGTTCAAATGGATAGAAGATTGTGATAAAAGCTTTCAAGAACTTAAGAAACGTCTTACCTCTGCTCCTTTGTTGACAATTCCACATGTAAATAATGGATTCACAATCGACAATGATGCATCTAAAAGCGGTTTAGGATGTGTTCTAATGCAATATGGAAAGGTAGTTGCATATGCATCATAGCAATTAAAACCTTATGAGCAGAACTATCCTACTTATGATTTGGATTTTGCAGCAATCGTATTGGCTATAAAGATCTGGCACCACTATTTATGTGGCAAAAAGTGCGAAATATTCACCGACCATAAAGGCTTAAAATATTTCTTTACTCAAAAGGATTTGAACATCCGATAGCGTAGATGGTTAGAATTTATCAAAGATTATGATGCACAATCAGCTATCATCTAAGAAAAGCTAATATAGTGACAAATGTGTTGAGTAGAAAAGCACATGTTATAAAAGAAAAAGTCAAAAGAGTTAAGAAACATAGTACCTCTGCTCTTGTGTTGACAATTCCACTTGTAAATAATGGATTCACAATCTATAGTGATGCATCTAAAAATGGTTCAAGATGTGTTCTAATGCAGCACGGAAAGGTAGTTGCATATGCATCACATCAATTAAAACATTATGAGCAGAATTATCCCACTTATGATTTGGAGTTGGCAGCAATCGTATTCGCTATAAAGATTTGGTGCTACTATTTTTATGGCGAAAAGTGTGAAATATTCATAGATCATAAAAGTTTGAAGTATTTCTTTAGTCAAAAAGATTTGAATATGCGACAACATAGATGGTTGGAATTAGCCAAAGATTACGATGCACAATTAGCTTTATCTAGAAAAAGCCAGTATAGTGACATATGCGTTGAGTAGAAAAGCACATGTTATAAAAGAATAAATCAAAGGAGTTACTGAAAGAAATCGAGAACTTTAACCTTGAAATTCTAAATGCCAGAGATGGAAGGTTAGCAACCTTAACGATTCAATTTACTACGGTAATGGAACAGATTAAGGAGGGACATAATGCGATTTTTTTGTTGAGAAGATATGCTAGAATTTAGCCAAATGAAAGCCTACAAATTTTAACATGTCAACATGAGGAATTTTCAAAAATATAGAAATCGATTATATGTACCAGCAGTGAAAGAATTATGAAGCGATATCTTAAAGAAAGAACATAATACTCCTTATTCGATACATCCTGACAACTAAGATGTATCAAGACGTGAAGATTTTGTATTGGTGGTCAAATATGAAGTGAGCCAAATTTGTAGCTAAATGCTTGATTTGTCCGCAACTTAAAGCTGAGCATCACCAGCGGGTACCATACGACCATTGCAAATTCCAGAATGAAAATGGGAAAAGATAACAATAGATTTTGTAGTTGATTACCAAAAGTTAATAAAGGATTTGATGCTATTTGGGTAAAAGTGGAGTGACTAATTAAATTAGTTCATTTTTTATCGATAAAGATGACGTTTAAAATGGAGAAATTTGCAAAACTCTATGTACAAGAGATAGTAAGACTCCATGAAGTGCCTACCTCCATTGCATCATATCATGATCCCTGCTTTTTGTTATTGGAAACCATATTGAACTTTAACATAGAATTTCACCCTCCAACGGATGGGCAATCAGAACACACGATTCCAACTTGGAAGATATGCTTCGTGCATGTATATTAGAGTTTTTGCAGAATTAGGATCGTTACCTTCTATTAATCGGTTTCTCCTATAATAATAGTTATCACACTTCCATACAAATGTCGATCTCTATTATATTGAGATGAAATAGGTGAGAATAAGATTGTAACCTCCGAATTAATACAAAACGTGATTCAGGGAGTTGAGAAGAACAAAAGATGGTAAAAGTGGCCAAGATCGACAAAGAAGTTATGCGGATAAATGACGCCGATCGGTAGAAATTTGAAATCCAGGACAAAGTTTTCATTCGGGTATTCCCAATTAAGAGATTGCTACGTTTCGAAAAATGAGGAAAATTGACTCCACGATTTTATTGGCCCTTTTGAAATTTCTGAAAATGTCGTAAAAGCAGCATATAGATTAAAGTTACCCAAATAGATGAAAAGAATGCATGATGTCTTTTATATATCTACACTTCGGATGTACATTCCAGACTCTTCACATGTTCTATTAGAAACCCCAGCAGACATTCAATCGGATTTAACTTTCGAAGAGAAATTGTGAAAATTTTGATGCGAGACTTCAAGAAACTTCAAAATAAAGAAGTATCATTAGTATGCATATTGTAAAGAAGCATGGTATTAAGAAGACTAAATGATGACACAATACTAAGAACTCTTTCCTTAGATAATTTTGAGGATGAAATTCTTTTAAAGGATAGAATATAACGATCCAAAAAAATTGACGTCATACCCCCATGTAAAAATTTCTAATAAAATGATATAAATTATATTGAAAAATTTTTCGCGCAAAATAATAAACGTTAATGAAATAATTGAAATTTTTTAAAGAAAATATGAGTTAAACGTCTTTTTATAAGACACACGTTTAACTATTCTCGATATTAATTTGGACCATTCGATATACCACAATGTAGTCCTCAAAATGACCTTTGAGATGACATAGGTGATTTGTGGATTCGACTAGCATACAATTGCTTACGAATTTTTAAAGTTAGCTCATTATCAAAATTCTCGAAATACTAGTTTGAAATTGTCTACTTTAACGCGTCATAACTTTTGTTATGGTTGGTCATTTCACGCATCGTCAATGATGTGGAAAACTAGGCAGTGAGTACTTCAAAATGGTATCAAGAATGCAATATTTCGACTTTGTTTGGTACCCCGTAATAACCACAAAATTTGAGATAAAAGCATGGCAAATCATTGACTTTTCAAATTGAAATTGCATGTTGTCACGTTTGAGACCTATACCTAGCTTAGCCTAAACGAGTCATTCCAAATTCTTTCTTAAGCTCCAAGACAATTTTTCTATGCTTGCCACCACCTACTCGGTTGGGATTATCATACCAGGGATAAGTTTAAATTAGGATTCAAATTTCATAAAATTTTGCTTCAAATCCATGGCTTAAAATTTTTATATAAATAGAGAAAGATTTAAATGAATTAAACGCCAACTTTGCTTGAAAATTTCCCTTCCCTTCTACTTAACAAGCTAGTCGCTCGACCATTTGTGAGTAACGTATACACCTTGTAATTATGAAATTACGTTGCCACGTAGATTTAATTGCGCATTGTTCATTAAGTTATTTAATTTTTAAGAAACCCCATTTTCTTGCTTGGATTATAAATTCTTAACTTCTATCCCACTATTGATATGTTTGAATATGTGAGTTATATATTGGGAACAACCTTATGTATGAAAATTGATTCGCTTCAAAATAGTAAACGTTCCCTTACTTATTTAAGTTAGAAACCCAATAAAGAAAGAGAAACAAGCAATTAAACACTAAATTTGTCACTTTTTAAATACACACAGAAATAAGCAGAGATGGGGTCCGTGGGATACGTAAATTTGTTTGATGTAAATTCACGTTACCATTTGTGGGTTTGCACATGAAAGAAAACCTCCCTTTCCCATTAATTGATTCTCTTCTCTCAAATTCACTATATTATACTCACACAACATCAAAGATCCCTCCACTCATTCTCTCTCAACCCTCCAATTTTAGTACTCTCTCTCTCTCTCTCTGAATTCGATTTTTGTTCCAAATTTACCCCCATAGAAAGATTTAGTAAAGATTCCATTTTTAGGGTTTTTCATTGTCAAAATCAATTGGAAAGCCCCAATTTCACTTCAGATCAGAGCTCACTATTCTCCTCTTTATTAATTTCTTTGTGGATTTTCAACAAATTCTCATTCTCAATTTATCAAAAAGAGCTGATTTTGACATTTTTATAGGGAACTTCGCTGCAAAATTGCAATGCTTGTGCTGAAGATTGTGGATTGATTGGTATGTCTTATTGTGATTTTCTTTTCCGTCCTTTTTGACTGTGTAATTTATTTTAGGCATTTTGCATGCGTGAATTACAAGAGGGTTCCTCTGCTGCATCGCAGTGGGTCCGGAGTGTCACAGTTTTCTCGTTTTTATAACTTTAAGAACAGTTTCTGTAATGCATGCGTAGGAATTTGGTTTACAATTTAAATGCATGCAGTTTGTTTATTCAGGTGAAGAAAATAGTAGTAGTTTTTTTGGATGATTTGGGAGGATCAGTTTGCATATTTGCACATGGCACTTGCGCTGTAATTTCCCTAGTTTTTATGACTTTTTCTTAAACTGGCATCTTATATTAAAATTTAACTGTTGTGGAAAGTGTTGTTTGGTTGGAACTGGATGGAATTTTATGGGTAAGACACCTCACGATGGCGGTACAATGTGATGGAGATTGGGGATTTGCATGTAGCTGAGAGACATGCTTGGAATGTATTAAATTGGATATGCATGTTTGGTGGAGACGTCTTGGTGTTTCGTAATCCACTTATTTAATTGATGGTTAAAGATATGGGTTCGGGTGACAAAGGAAACAGATTGAAAGGATTACACCTTCTTCAGTTTTTTTGCCTTTTCATCTTGTAATTTCTCTTGAAATTACATTTTTGCTCAAACTTCATTTGGAGTATCCTAGTTGTTGATGAAATGAATTTGAGATTGTGAATGTGGAAGGGTTGGATGACCAAGTTTCATTTTGGAACTTTGTCATTTGAAGTGATATTTGAAAGTTATGTGTTGAGTCACGAGTATCATCAATGTGGGAAATCACCTTCAAAATATTGATAAATCAAATAGTTTGGATACAAGAAAACAACCTACCACTTATAGTATATTATAAGCTCCATTAAGATATTGATAATAATATAGAGCTTAAATGTCTCAAATTAAACCAATATTATGCTAGGAGGGCTTGTGTTTCTACCTTATTTGATTGGCTGGAAAGGCTTCACCATAAACAAAGTGTGAAATATAATTAATTCAACATAACAGACTACGCACGTAGAGAAATTTATACTAGTAACCCGGTAATATCACGACGTCCTGTTTATCAATTGAGCTAGGTTAATATCGACTACTATTAAGCTTTAACAGTGCTATGAACTTTGAATGCTACCATATAGTAAAACTTCATTATAGCTTAGAATATCTCTTGGTATGGAAAGATTTATTTTACCAATATCTTTTGAAAACAAGGCAATTTTTCAGTGACAAATCAAGCAAAGAAAAAAGAAATAAAGATACGTTACTTGGTCGAAAGATATAAATAAAAAGCTTGAAAAAGATTATGAAATAAATGAAAATAAGGAACGAAATAGAAAAAGTGTACAAAAAGAGAACGTCACATATTTGTCACCTTTTAACCTTAGAAGCCAGAAAAAACAGCGCTTAAACCCAAAATGAAAAGAGAAGGTGTACACAATCACGTAAACTATGGGAAGAGGTGTACACAGTTACGTAATGTTTGTTTTAATTTCACCTTTCAATTTGTTGTTTTGCACATGAAAGAAGACTCCTTTTCCATTAAATGATCCTCTCCTCTCCATTACACCACATTATATTCACAGAGCTTCAGAGATCCCCCCTCATTCTGTCACTTCAGTCTCCAATTTTAGTGTTCTCTCTCTCTCTCTCTCAATTCTGTTAAAATCATTCTAGTTTCAAATTTACCCCCATAAAGATTTAGTAAAGATTACATTTTTTTGGGTTTTTCATTGTCAAAATCCATATGAAAGCCCCAACTCTACTTCAGATTAGAGCTCAATATTCTCCCTCTTTATCATATACTTTGTGGGTTTTCAACAAATATTCAATTCATTAAAAAGTAGCTGATTTTGGTATTTCTGCAGGAAATCTGCTGCAAAATTGCAATGCTCTTGCTGAAGACTGTGGATTGAGTGGTATATCTACCATAGTTTTAGGTTCCGTCCTAGTCTGACAGTAAAATTTATTTGGTTTTGAATGCGTGAATTACGGCATTATGGTTTTCTTTTTTTATAACTAGAAGAACAGTTACTGTAATGCATCCCTGGAAATTTAGTTACAATTTAAAATACAGATTATTTATTCAGGTGAAACAAGAGTAGTAGCTTATTTTTTTGCGTGGATTTGGAGGATCAAAAATATAATTACAATTGAACTAATTGACAGGAGACATGTTTGGGCCTGGCAGTTCAGATTCTCAGCTGAACAATAGTGGGACAGTTTTTGTACCAACGCGGTTTGTGTGGCCGTATGGCGGAACGAGGGTGCTGCTGAGTGGCTCTTTCACCAGGTGACCAACTTGTTAATATGATTAATTTGAGGGAAACTCTCACCCATAGTTCAAATGTTACCACTTGTCGCACTTGGGTCCCTATTTCTTTTATGTTGCATTTTTAAGTCCCCAAAATGACTTTTTGGTGCACGCAAGGACTAATGGACAGTTCCTGTCATATAGTCACTTAAAAACATGGCACACAACCCATTCTTTCAATGATATTTCTATCTACCATAACCTAAGCTCCCCACTCTTTCAAGTGACTATTTGATGGGAATTTAAACGACTTTCGTCTGATTGTCCTTGCGTACACTAAAAAGGACAATTTGGGGACCTAAATGCAACCAACAAATGAAAGGGAATCAACGTGCTACAAGTTATAATGTTTGGAGACTGGCTGAGAATTTTCCTAAAGTTGAGTCGAATTTACTTTTAATTGATTTCATCACTTTGCATATAGTTTATTTAGCTAAGAATGTGATTCTGGGTTTGCCATGTTTCGGGAATGTGCAGGTGGCTAGATCACATTCCCATGTCACCAATGGAGGGTTCCCCAACTATTTTTCAGGTTATCTACAACTTGACTCCAGGATATCACCAGGTAATTCAATCGACTGCAATTTAGTTTTCTTTGTTTTAAGATGTTCAATGCTATCTGCTAATTTTCAATCTTTGAAATAATCTATACTGCTAATTTTAATGACTCTGCTCAAATTTTAGATTATATAATAAAAAAAGAACATGTTAGGCAAAAGCCAAGCACAGCCTAACAAGCTAAATGTAAATTAATCGCAAAAGTATGATCAATAAAAATGAGGTTGTTTTGTGGCTGGGTCAAAGGAGGTGAGTAGCACCATGGGTATACTGGGAATGACCATCCTGAAAGAACCAATTCATGCTAAAATTCGAACTTGAGCCCTTTATATATTGGAGTAGAAATGTAATGTATTTGTATATGTAATATGAGATAATTAATACTGAAGTAAATGATTTAGATAGTCACACATTCACATATGATTATGGGCTTTCTAACGAGTTTGATAAAAATGATCAACATAATATATGTATAATTTGGACTAAGAAGATGAAATTACAGTTTTCCATTCAAATAAGTCTTTGTTTGCTATCTGAATCCGGGAAGCATTTTCACCTAAAAGAGGTGGAGCTTCTATCAAGTTAGAACTTGAACTCGACACATTCATGGTATGTGTCAAATCACATTAATTGTGAAAAAAAGAGCATCATTTTTTAATTATATGGAATTTCTAGACGTGATCTTTCACTGTCAGGTCAAAACTTGTTGAACTCTTGACATGTTCATGAGGCGTGTCAAGACACATTAATTGTGAGAAAGAGTATTATTTTTAAATTATTTTGAATTTTTCACATGCCAACACATGATCTTTTTCAGTCGGAATAATTTTGACGTGTTGATAAAACAATCATTTAACTATGAGTTTTTTTATTTTTATTTTTTTCAACGTGATTAGAATTAAATTATTTCTATTGAAGTTTGGAGCTTCTTAGATCGAGTTAATCATTGAGGTTAATGTACGACCCTTGCATTAAAAGTGAATTCTTAGTATTTGATATTTATAGCTTTTCTTAAAATGATTATTATTCATTGTTTTCTATATTGCCATTTAGCCCCTGTTTGAGTCCCATTATATAAAAATAATTTTTTTTTCGAATTCATTTTTAACCACGTATTCTTCCATTAAAATAATTCTGCACGTAAACTCAAATTTTTTTTCTTTTTAGCCACACATTCTCCAAAAAATCACTATTACAAAACTTATTTTTCACAAATAATGTGGCTGAAACAAAGCCTTAATCAATCTTTATGCTCATCTAAACTTGAGCTCTTCTATTAAGTATCTTTTAAGTATTAATGTTAGAAATTGTCGAAAATATTGACTAGTACTCTTATAAAAGCTCGTACAAATATTTTGAGCATGTTTATGGGTGGCTTATTAGCATGCTTATAAGCATGAAGTGAGAAAAAGTATGTGAGGGGATACTTTTCTCTGTCATGCTTATTAGTATGAAATAAGCCACCACAAATATGCTCTCTGGTGTGTACTTTCTCATATCAAGGCTTTCCTTCAATTTCCTATGAGGGGTGAGTTAGCTAGACCCTTTTCTTTTTTGGGGATTGGAGAGGAATGCCCTTTTTCTTCCTTTTCATTTCGTTGCCTTACTACTACTGATATTCAACGTGATTAGATAGCTTTTCATAACCAGTGGATTATATTATTTTTGTTTGAGATAGAGGATATCTTCTCTTCTAGACCTTGAGCTTGAAGCTTTCTAACTTAGAAAACTTGCATTTTCTCATCAAAATTGATGTTTATACTTGTTTTCCTTTTGCTTCATTCATATGCAGTTCAAGTTTTTTGTTGACGGTGAGTGGAGGCATGATGAGCACCAACCCTTTGTAACTGGAAATTATGGAGTGGTGAACACTATATTCTTAGCCAGGGAACCTGAAATAATTCCTGAATTTTTCAATCCAGTGACTCCTGGTAGATCTAACATGGAAGTGGATAATGATCTCTTTCTTCCGGTTAGATACTTTTTAAGATATATGCTTAAAATGATGTTCTGTAACTAGCTGTGTTTACAGTTGTTACCTCTATGTACAATTGTATAATTCATGCCATTTTCATTTGGTTGCTTTTTAGAGTGCTTTCTTTCCGCCCTTCTTTTCTTTTTCGTGGTTCTCATCCTCTCGAGGGTATCTGGTGTTCACTTGTAATTGGAAAGTACTAAAGCTCTCTAGAAATGTTATTACCAGTAAAATTCTTGAAGAAGAGTGCCTTATTATCTGCAAGAGCATCCTAATCCTCGCTATGTTACTCTGGTTAAGGACATTATTATGGCTTATTGTACAGAAAGGGTGACATGGTCATATGATACCTTGCAGGAAGCAATTCCAAGAATATCACAAGCTGATATTGACCTATCTCGTAACCGTATATCTGTTTTCTTGTCCACTCATACTGCATATGAGTTGCTTCCTGAGTCTGGCAAGGTGGGCTTGATATGCCTGTTTTTAATGCTTCATAACAATATTTGGTTTGATATCCACGAAGTAACTAACTTTTTAACTTTTATGATATTACTTCTTCTTACAGGTAATTGCTTTGGATATAAACTTACCTGTGAAACAAGCATTCGATATTCTTTATGAACAGGTAAATCTGCATGCTTAAATGTGGTGTTGCATGATTTTTAGGCTACTTCTTTATTTGTAAGTTCTGCCTTCCTCTATCTGTAGGTCAAGTCTGGTATATAAAATTTTGCTCAAGTGAGGTTAAAATTTTCTTCATGTGTCTGTTGTAAGACTACATGCATGCTTTTGTTCCATGCAGTTATGCACGTTGCAGTGTAATATCAGTGAATGCCTGTGTTTCTTGTATTAGTTATCTCTTTTAGACGTTAGTGTAATTGTCCCTAGTTTCACCCCGAAGCTTTTGCTCTGCATTATGGTTTAGCAATATCAGTTTCAACTCTATCTTTCATGGGGTATAAGTTTTTAGTATAAGCGGATATTCTAATCTGTATTTTTGACGTGTTGAATTATTATCACAGATATCCTAATAGATTAGAACATATTGAATTATTATCATCATGCCTGGGACCTTTTCTTTCCGTCTCTTCTTAATGTTTTTTTCTTAATCTTTCATAGTCCTCACATTGCAGTTAATGTTCTACACAATCACTTCTGATTTATAGTCTGGATTTTATCTCATTTTATGAAAGCTATCTCCAGGGAATCTCTGTTGCTCCTCTGTGGGACTTCCGCAAGGGTCAGTTCGTTGGAGTTCTTAGTCCATTAGATTTCATCTTGATACTTAGAGAGGTATTATTTTCTCTGATTGGCATTGCAATGCAGAGGATGGGTTTTCTTTCTTGGCAAGGAGCTCTATTTTGCTAAACATTTTTGAAGGCAGTTTTATGTAGATAAATTTTTTGGATTCCCACTTGTCTGGTAAAAGTCTACCTTGAGCTGCCTTATATTTGCTCCGATTATTGGAGAGTTCTCAATTTCATCTTTTTAAGCCTATAATTTGGATTTACTACAGAAGATAAATTTCGATTTATCCATACTTAGAATTTCTCTCAGTCATGGATTGCTGAAGAACTCCACGTGATTCACTTTCAAATCCTAGTCTTAATATTTTTGGGTATTATATCTAAATTCAAATGAGTATAATACTGTTTTAATAACATGATTGATTCAAGATTGTGTAAGATACAAAATTTGACATTATTGCCAGTGTTTTCTGACATGTGTATCACTTATGTGAAATAACTGTTTACGATATACAATTGTGAAATAATAATCCTGTGGTTGTATGGAATGAAAACTGGAGGAAAGTGGGAGTGTAGGTAGAGCAAGTCCATTGCCTTGATCCCTTGTTTTACTCACCCCTTCTGACCCTCCTTCCATTTCCCCCTTTCCTGAAAGAACACTGCCTCTTATCTACCAGATATTGTTAATGTTCTCTAAATACTAACGAACATTAAATGGGGCTCAGTATTCCACCATCTATTTTTACCTCAATTATCACACTTCATCTCTATCATAGTTTCATTTATTCTAAACGATGAAAAGGCAAGTTCTAGAGATGCAATACCATTCAATTCTTGAAGCAATGCATAACTGTAGCAATTTTTGTGAATGGGAAAAAATTAGAATGGATTTTTCTTCCTCTTCATTTTTCATCCTTTGTGGAGAATCTGAAAGGGGAATTGACAATATGACTTGCAATCAGTGATGTGCACGGTTCAGTTTTGTCTTCTCTACTATTTTACTTAGGATCCTCATTTCCTTTTTTCTGGGGGAACTTGCGCATTTTTTGCTGAGTATTGTATATTAAATTGAGTAACTTTAATCATTCATTCTGTTTCTGAACTCCAGCTTGGGAATCATGGATCTAACTTGACAGAAGAAGAACTTGAGACACACACTATATCAGCCTGGAAACAGGGAAAAGTATATCTCAACAGACAGATTGACGGAAATCTGAGTTCATATTCAAGGCAGCTTGTCCATGTATGCTAATTTTATAATGATTGTATAGATGTTGCCGACACAGTTAGTTTGGTCTATTATTTCACTTTATTTTATAGTTCTGATTCTTTTCTATGTTAGAATGTCAGTTTCACTATTTTTATGGGAGTTTCATTGAAACACTTTCTCCCAAAGATAGAGGAAATATAGAAGTAGAAGCATTTATGTCAAAATTATTCAATGTCGTGCCAAGCAAATAAACTTTAAGCTTGGCAGGAACTTCCTGCTGTTTGTTGGGGAAAACATGTTATCCAAAGATAATAGCCATGTATAATAATGACTTAAAGAAGGCCTTTCACCACTGAACGAACAGTGGTGACAGTTTCAATATCTGAAGGGAGATGGGGAAACTTTTTTCATGACGAGATTAAAAGATCCTCTATTGGCAGGCCTGATACTCTTCCAAGAAATATAATAGGCATTCCATGGCCTGGTAAAGTCTGAGGATCTAAGCAACATTTGAACTTAACAATTGCTTTCGGCCTTTGACCCTTCCACTGAGTAGATTGGTTAACAAAATTTTGGACCTTGATAAAATGAAAATGTCTTCCAACTGAGCTAGGTGGAGGTTGAACTGTGGTTGGGAATCTTGTGACTAAAAGTAGAGTTATTAAAAAATTCTAAGGAGACGACGACATAATTAAGGTAAGTTCATTGTTGGTTGGGTGACTACGGAGATTTGGTTGTACATCTTATTCTGGAGCTGATTTTTCCACATTTAATGTTTCTATGAGATGGCAAACAAATTGATCTTACGTAATCCATGGAGCCTTTCATGTAAGAAAAGACAAACTATGAAGTAGATAGGGTAGAATAGTGTCTTCTTATTGTTCAATCTGTCTGACAACGTTCTAAATGGTGAATTCACACTTGTTTTCGACCTGCCTAAAACATCTGTGTAGGATTTTCCTACACCTTGAAAATGGCATGTTCATTAGGCACAAACTGGATACATTTTTTTACTTTTGTTTTCCACTTGGTTATAGTTTCTTTTCATTTTTTTTTGGAAGTTACTTTTTGCGCCTTAAAAGAGAATAAATGAGATGAAAATAAAGTTAAAACTATTTTTTTTTTTCTTTGAGATGTATACCTGGCAACATTGTGTTCTAATATTATATTTATTTTGATATGTACTTTTAAAATGTGTAGGCTGGGCCTCAAGATTCTCTGAAAGACGTTGCTTTGAAACTTCTTCAAAACAAAGTTTCGGCGGTTCCCATTATTCACTCTTCATCACAAGATGGTTCGCATCCTCAGCTACTTCACCTCGCTTCCTTATCTGGGATCCTAAAATGTAAGCTATTTGTAGTATGTGGATTGAAGTGCATTCATTTGGCTCTGTAACTAATATACATGCCAAATCTCCAGGTGTATGTCGTCATTTTAGACATTCTTCTAGCTCCTTGCCCATTCTTCAACAACCGATTTGTTCTATTCCTTTGGGTACTTGGGTTCCGAAAATTGGGGAACCAAGTGGAAAGCCAATTGCAATGCTGAGACCCAATGCCTCTCTAAGTTCTGCTCTTTCTCTGTTAGTTCAAGGTTAATGTTCCTCTTGACTTACCATCATATACTTGTGTTTGACTGAGTGTAAATTATTGGGATTTATGGGCAGGTGAACTGCATTTTTTCTAATTGATAAGAAGGGCCAAATTTTGCTTATTTTCAATGAAGGCGCACAAATGACATTCTGTATTTATGACTTGCACATACTTTCTTATTGATAGATGTCGAAGAAGTCGCCCCAGCTTTTTTTTTTTTTCCTGGTAATTAGAAGCTGTAGCATCACTGAATATGCAGTGTTTAAATCAATATAGAGGGGCATACCCCTCTTTTAATATATCTGTGAAGCATATTTCTCATAGTTGAAACGGAATAAAAAAAGATATTGAGATTCACTAGCAAGAACAAGGTATGACTAGTTAAAACCAAATCCTGGCCCCAGTTCTTATGGCTTTGCATGATCCTTATTTCTTATTTTGCCTTGCTCTTTATATTGATGAAGATGTCGGCCAATAATTCTTTTGGAGATAAATCTCCTATTCTTTTTTCATTCCTCTCTTACCATGTGAGGAAGAGTGGCAGAGTTCCCATTTGTGCTGTCCCTTTACTAACATTAGGATGATAGAGAATCCACTGACAGACCTTCACAGAAAAGTAAACGTGATGTACATTCTACAGCTTCCCCACACAATACATTCTTTGCTGCTGTAGCAGATATCTCTATTTATGAACCATACAATAAGGGAGTGTATGAGCCCCCCCCTTTTTTTTTGAAAAAATACGTTTTGTAACAGTGATTTTTTTAAAATTTTTTTAAAGAATGTGTGGTTAAAAAGTAGAGAAAAGTTTTGGGTTTACGTGTAAAATTATTTTATTGAAAAATGTGTGGTTAAAAATGAGTTTGGGGGAAAATGAGAATCAAACATGGGCTAAGTGCAAATCTAGGAATTTCATTTTAAACCAGATTTTTTTATTTTGATCTGGTGTGATCTCAAGCACTTCCTTCTGAGAATTTCCCGTCAAACAAGGCAGCCATAGCACTTGATCCTCAATATTATTAGGAATCACATTTTGCGGTACTCCATCAGCTTGTGCATGAATCTCACTTGTAAGCCCTTCTGCCTTGAGGCCAATATCAGCTGTCATTCATTATAATGAACTGCAATTTGGCCTTTTTTTTTTCCTCATCGTTATAATTGAAATCTACACCCTAAGAGGCACCTAGTGATGCCAATTTCAAACCATAGAAAGGTCCAGCTCCATTTTCCATTGTTAATGCCCATACCTTCTCTCTAAGCTTGAGTATCTTTTCCAAATCAATGACCCACACCTCTGTTGCACATATGTTTTCCCGAGTTTTTCAGTTTATTAGTCATTTTTAGTTTAGTCTATTACTTATTTTCTCTCATAACTGATATAGTGATATTTCTCTTCTATTGCATTTTTTTAATTCTCTTATGTTGCAATCCGATGTGTTAATTTGATCTGCTTGTATAGAATCTTCTGACTGAACGATATGGATAAATCTGATTCTTTTTTATTTATAAACTCCTCCCTTTCACGTTGATCTTTTCTGTCTAATTTTGTTCGAAATTTCTTGCCTTCTATTTTACAGTCATTTTTATGTTACATAAATTTTTCATTTGGTCACTGCCTTTTCTCTTTTCCCAGACCACCAAAATTCACTGGCCTCCCGCCAACACCAGTCTCCTTCCCCAAACCATAAATATCATCCACCACCAATAGAGCCGAAACGAAATTACTACCACCTTTTGACCATGCCTGCCAACCAATGGTGACTACCATCCCTCCTACCCTACTGTCCAACCATCATGACCGCCACTACTACTGGAAAAAGCCCCCTGATTAACTCCACAATCACCATTCACATGGCCCCTGCTATTATCATCACAGCCAATACCTCCACAACACACAAACCGACTTCAATATCTAAGAAACAGCCAGTGATTATTGCTGAAGTGAAGGATCACCATTTTGACCCACTGCCACCATGCCAAAATCAACTCCTAGGCCATATTTTCTCTCTATTACTAACCACAGATGGTTGGCTAAGCTAACTCCCAGCATGCTGCCTCCCATTTGTCTTATTGATGAAAGCTGAAAAAAGAGGTTACATAATTATAGTGGCTTTGGCTGGGGATTTCGGAAAGGAGTTAGTGATGGTAACTTGATCAAGCTTCTAGAAGTTGCTGCTGTAGCTGAAGCTCTGGTAAGAGAAGCTGGAGAAAATGACAGCACCTAGGGGTTGGCTATGGTACTGCTAGTGGGGAAGTGGAAACAGCCAGGACAGAGAATGATGACGACTCTCAGGATCAGGGGCTTGTGAGGTGGCATAGTACGCTGACTTCTCATTGTGGAAGTCTGTGAAGGGGGTGGTGATGAATGTAGTTTTCTGGCTTTGGGTTGAATGTTGGGAAGGTGGTTCCAGCAGTGGGTTGTCTTGGCGTGCAGGTGGTGGCTTTGGGAAGGAAGAGATGATAGTGGCTGTGCGAGTTTGAGATGTAGAGAGAGAGAAAAACACCCTTCTCTTTTCTACTTTTATTTTAAAGAGTTAGGTACAATCTATAAAGTATATGTTCATTTTGGATAGGTAGTTATTACTTCAGCACTTCCAGAAACGGGAAGACATTAATTCAACATGAAACTGAAGGAGTACTTATTTTTCATGTTTTGTTAGAAAAAATAAGCATACGGAACCTTATGTTGTTCATCTCTCTCTGTTTTATTGTTTGTGTTTCAGCTTAAATTTTGCTTGCTATTATTTATTAAATGCAATCATTTTTCTTCCATGAGATTTGCTTTCTTGGCCAAAATTTCTCTGCCATTAGTTTGTAAACCATTTATCGATACTCCTGATTTTTGTTATTTAACCTTTTGAATTCTTTTATCTCCTGACAACCTCCATTTTCGTTCTGCAGCTGATGTTAGTTCCATACCTATAGTAGATGACAGTGATTCCTTGCTGGATATATACTGTAGAAGGTTGGTCTTTTCTTGCTGCACACAGATATTCTATTGTTTTTTGATCGCTCTTTATTTGAGTTCGGTTGTACCTTCATGAAAGATTAGTAAATGATTTTTGTTTCATGGCAGTGATATCACTGCTTTGGCGAAAGACAGAGCGTATGCACAGATTCCTCTCGATAACTTGAATGTTCATCAGGTACTTGCTTAGAAGCTTGTTATGTTGTATGATATGCATTTAAGTTGCAAATCCTTGGTAGCTCTAGAATTAGTGAATGAATGTATGAACTTGAGAGTATTCCTTCAGATATCCAATTATGATCTTTTATATATGCTCACCTCTCCTTTCTTTCAAAGAGAACGAGACATTAGAAATAGTAAAATGGGACAAATCTGACTATATATGAAAATTTCCCCTTCTCCCTGTAGATAAAATAGTATAATTGATGCATAGCTAAATGGAATAACAAGTTATGAACTGAAATTACTGTCAATGAGATTGAATAAGTTTATGGAGATCGTCGAAGATGACGATTATGTTATTATTATAATTGTACCATAAATAGATAGATTGCTTTTACCATATTTAGTTATATATTTTATTCTATATAATGAGAGAACCTCTCACATAGAGAGGCATCTAGTCTAATTGAATATTATTGTGTATATTTGACAATTACTAAGGATGGTGGTAGCAAATCAGTTGAACTTATGGGTGGGGTAAAGTGAGCTAATAAGTACAAGCAAAATCAAAGAGGTAGAAACATGAAAGAGATAAGGTAAGAAAAGATGTAGGGTACCTTACACCTGGCTTATTTTTTTCCATTCCAAATTGGAGGGTTGAAGAAGGTAATGGACTTGATTGAACTCAAATAAGCTTTATCCCTTTCTTATTTTGCATGGCTATTCCTCTCGATACTCTGGTTGAAGCTCAGCACAAACTAAATATTGTGCTCTTTAAGCCCGTCCTTTATGCTTACTATATTCTCCTTAGGTGATTTCTCTTTTTCTATTTATATGTTTTGGGACACTTGTACTTTTAATCATTAACTCATTGTTAAATGAAGTTGATTTTTTGTTTCTATTATCAGTATGCCCGTGCTAAAAAATTGAAATATATATATATATATATATATTCACTTCTGCAGGCTTTACAACTTGGTCAAGATGCAAGTTCCCCATGTGGCTTCTTTAATGGTCAGAGATGCCAGATGTGTTTAAGGTCTGATCCTTTGCAAAAAGTGATGGAGAGGCTGGCAACTCCTGGTAATTTATCATGTCTTGTCTTTTCTATGCTTACTGTTTTTAGTTCTCTGCTTTTGTGATAATTATTTGAGTATGAATTTGGTAGATACCTGGCTCACCGGGAATTTCACTCTAATTTATCTTTGTATATATTCTTTAAGCTAATTATGCTGATCTCCCTTTAGGGTGCCATAATTCCATTGGACCTGTTCCAGTCGTGGAATTGAGATTTTTCTTTTTTTTCCCTTTCATTTTATATTTTTGAGTGGGGGTGGAGGAGAGAGGGGGTTGTGGTAATTGATTTTAGAATTTCAAGAAGAAATACACCAATCTAGCTTTGCCATTTGAAAATCACTTAGTACAACTAATACTAAATAAGCCTTTGAAATATTATCACTGGCTAGTAGTGGTTCTATAATTGAATGCATTACTGAATTAGTTAAAAATATTTTTTATTTTTGGTGGGGGCGGGGGCATACAGGGTTGTTAGAGTGCTTAAGTAGACTTGATTGACAAGCTTACCAATTATGTTGTTTTATTTACCTTGTGTCCCTTTTTATTTTACTTAGATATCAGCATTTGTTGCTTCTATGCCTTTGATTGTGTGTATTTCTTTGTATGTGTACGAGCTGCACATCTTTACATTTAGGGAAAGCTAAAATCCCACCTTCACAAGGAGCTCTCTCTCATGTCTTGAATATTTCTACCCTCTACCATTTTGGTACTACAACAGCGTTGTCTTCCAAAATACTGACACCTAGGAAACATGATTCTCTCTCTCTCTCTCTCTCTCTCTCTCTCTCTCTCTCTCTCTCTCTATGTGTTTACAAAATTGAAGTGCAACTCACATACGAAAGAAACTGATTTAGTTTTCCCTTCAGCACTGCATAGACCAAGATGTTATACTCGGAGGGCCAATGTTGTTACCAGAGATGTATAATCTTAATTGCTTGATGGTTTCCTCAATTGCTTATCTTAACTAGAGAGTTGTAGTGCCTCCTGGCTTGNCTCTCTCTCTCTCTCTCTATATATATATATATATATATAAAGGTTTATTTCAAGTCTTGTAGTCTTCAAATGGCCATCGAAGAAAAGGATTTCACTGATAAAACCTTGGATTCGTTTATAATCTTTATTTGCCACCTACCTCTTACTTGATTATCTTGGCTATAATGATTTTGGGGTTTTAAAGAACCTTGGTTAATTAATTGAAGCCGACGCATATGCATACTATGAAAATATATATTTTTGGCCTTTTCACTTTTTGCTAATTTTTTTCATTTCTTGAAAGTTGTATCTCAACCAGATGCCCACCTTTTCATCTTGTTTCCTTCTACTTATCTGGTTCTCTCCAATGCTCACTTTTCTTCCCCTCTTTCATCTGGCCTATCCCGTTTACAGCTGTTTTACGTGTTTTTAACTATCCTTTCTGGTTGGTTTTATTATATCTTCACTTGATTTTGCCCATCAGTACTAACAAATATGTTTGTTTGGAAATAATTCTGTCTCTTTCACTCTTCTAGAAATATAAATGTATATTTGTTGACTGAATCGTTTTGGGCAAATCTTCCAGGGGTCAGACGAGTTGTAATAGTGGAGGCTGGAAGTAAGCGCGTGGAAGGTATAATTTCATTAAGTGACGTGTTTAGCTTCTTGCTCGGTTAGCTGAAAGAGATAAGCACTTAGAAGGGTTCAGCTCTACCAATTCGGGTTATGCCCCCCCAAGTTTCAGAATTTTGAGAATTTCTGAGTCTGTCTATGATCCTGTTGTTTTGAGGAGGGAAAAATGTGTGTAAATTAGGATGTTTTATTTTCTTTTTATAATTTACCGTCGACTCTTCCTATAGACAAGGCCTGGAGACCTGTTTGTAGCACCTTGTGATACTGTTGCCGATGTTCATAGAAGTTGTTCGTAAATTGCGCTTGAATTTTATTTTTCGTTCGAGAAAGCATCACCTAGGATATGTAGGGTAGGGAATTTTTGCTGACTAGTCAATTTTTTACCATAGCCCTTATTTGGTATGGATTAAAATCAAATTTTTAATAAATTTTTGATAAAAATTGATGAAATGTGTGGTTGAAAAGTTGTGGGTTCCATGAAATATGTGGTTAAAATTAATTATCGATTTTGACTTCGATAAAAATATAGATTTTTATTTTTACCAAAAATGGGTTTAGAGCATCTCCGAGACTATTTAGAGGAGTATATCATGCATTATAGAAATTATTTTTAACTTTTGAGAATCAAAATTTTTATGCATTTCAACAAAGAATTATGTTATTTAGTTTCACTAAGGTCACAACTTCAGTTTATGTGACGCTAATATGACATTAAATAATAACTTAAATGAAATAAGTCATTTAATTTCATTTTTCATTTAACATATTGTTTAATGTCACATAGACTGTGCTATGGATTTAAATGGCATTATTTTTTCAAGAATGCTTTCTATTTTGATTCTTTATTTTATTTTTTTAAAAAAATATTTATTGATTTCTCTTCATATTTTAATTTACCATAAATTTTTTATATGTCAATGGTTAACTAATTTAAATATGAGTTGAATAGTTTAAGAATTTGAGTATTGAAATATGTGATCATTGTACATTAAGAATTGAGAGTGAGAGTGAGATTGAGATTGACTTTTTAAATTTAGCGAGTTAAAAAGTGAAAAGACTCTTGGAATTTTGTTTTTAAGTATTAGCTCTTTAAAATAAAGAATATATTGTAATTAGAGAGGTTTTTTGAAAATGCATCATTTAGTAATGTACCATGATTGCAATGTCATTTTATTAAAGTATCATCTAGGTGATTAAAGCGAAGTTAACGACAAAAATTTGAGCAAGTGAATCAGAAATTCTCATCATTTTCATCATGCTTGCTTACATAAGAAGCTTAGATAATTTCTAAGTTCGTGCCAAAAAAGGAAGTGAGGGAGAGCGTCTATATATGCACTGGAAATTCTTATTAATTTTGTCTAGGTTGACGAAAGAGTCTAGCTCCCGTTTGACACCCATTAATTTCTCATTATCATTTTTCATTTTAACTACACATTTTTCAAATAAAATAATATTATACACAAATCAATAACTTTTCATTACTTTTTCACTACACATTCTCTCATCAATCACTATTCTAAAATTTTTATTCTTCTCAAAATTAAATTCAAACACACCCTAGATGACTTGAATTTTTTTGCAGAAAAAAGGAAGAGTATTTAAATGGATGAGACAATCTCGTTGTTTAATTCTCTTTAAATTAAAATTCTTTATTTTCTCTACTCATTTTTAATCAAATATTTACACAATAAATATACTGCACGTAAATTCAAAAAAATATTCCTACTTTTTAACCACACATTTTCAACAAAATCATTATTTGAAACATCATTCTCCTCCAATTTCTCTTTATAATTAGGGATAGCTACGGGGCGAGTATGGAACGGGTCTCATTCCCACTCCAATCCCGTTGAGTATTTTTGTTGCATTGCTTTATCCTTATATCCGTCTAAAGCGAGACAGGACGAGATTAGGGTGGGGCGTTCTCTTTAAAAATATGATAAATATATTATTTTTGTTTAATAAAAAACATAAATTTGAAATTAACTTTAAACAGAGCTCTTACCCGCCTCATACCCGATTCGGAATAATAACTCTCACTCCNATGATAAATATATTATTTTTGTTTAATAAAAAACATAAATTTGAAATTAACTTTAAACAGAGCTCTTACCCGCCTCATACCCGATTCGGAATAATAACTCTCACTCCGTCCCTGTCTAATTTATCCAGTTAGACAAGTAATTCCTGCCCCATTCAGGGAGAGGCTCTACGAGTATCGAGTTGAACATATTTTTTTGTCATCCTATAATGGCTATCAAACAGGGGCTAATGTTTAGACGATTTGAAATTCATGCAAAAATGAAGAATAATTTTGCAAGGAGAATGGTGTACATATTAAAAAACTTGGTGTACTTGTTAAAAAACTTGATACACCGACATTATATACAAAATTACAAACTCAAAAGTTGTCGACAAATTTTACGAGAGTGTCTTCAACTGAGATTTTGATGATTTTAAAAGTCTTAAATTTAGGTGTTCCCAATTGAATTCATTAAAATTTAAGTCCCTGTTTGTCTATCATTATTTCAAAAAATTGTTTGTTACAGTAAGATTCTCCACCACACATTCTCTCAATAAAATATTCTACACACAAACCAATAAAATTACTTTACTTTTCAATCACACATTCTCCAAAAAATACTATTCATTACTTTATTTTTCTCCCAATAATAGGAGACAAACATATCCTAAATGTTCACAACTGAAATTTTAATGAATTCCTTTAAAATTTAAATATTCTCAATAACTTATGAATTTATAAGGATTTCACTAATAGAAAAATTTTAAAAGATTTAAATGGATTTAAAGCTTAAAAATATATAATAAATTCTTTTGAGATTTCATCATTTAAATAAAATTCTCACATATTTTGTGAAAATTTATTCAAATCAACAAAATTCATCCCGTTTGTCTTCTATTATTTCAAAATATTGTTTGCTATAATAAAATTTTCCACCACATATTCACTAAATAAAATATTCTACACACAAACCAATAAAGTTACTTTAAATTTCAATCACACATTATCCAAAAAATATTATTCATTACTTTATTTATTCTATAATGGAAGACAAACACACACTAAAATTTACCAAAAGCTTTATTGAGAACACCAATTTAAAGTGTCTTATGGAGAAAATTTCCCCAATAGTTTAATTGCCACTACTTTTTTATGCATTTAATTTCTAGATTTGTTGAATTCATTAGATACATTCTTATTTTCTAACTTTTCATTTAAAAAATAATTTTTTTTTAAAAAAACTCGTATATATGTATACTAACTCGTATATACTAATCCCACCTTATCTGACTCCACTCCTCCAATCATTCAATCCATATTTTCCCTAATTCCCATCTCCTCCAATTTCCAGATCCACCCTCTATAGCCTCTTCCCCTTCAGCTGCCATCTGCGGCCACCACCGCCTGAACCTTCATGCACCGTAGCCTTTTTGATTCCGCCACTGCAAAAATAAGTCCGACTAGGCTGACCTTGACTCAAATCTCAGTAACAGTATTTCGTGTCTGTTGCTGGTGGGATTATTCCTCTCCATCTCGCCTTCCTACACCTGTTATGTAAATACTGCTTAAACTTTTTATTTACTGCCAAATTAAAATATAAAGTGGAAACTAGAACAAGACAGAAGTACCTGGGGTTATTCAGACTCGAATTTAGAAATTAAACGAAATGCTTTTATCATTTGATTTGATGATAATTACATTTCTGAAATTGGAAGATAAATTCTGGTGTAATCAAAGAGGAGAATTTTTGGATAGGATCTGTTTGACACTACAATTTGTTTGTTTTAGTTATACCACTTTTTAATTGCATTAAAATCTTCAATCTTTGCTTATTATCTAACTTAGGAATGCTTTTATTTTTAATCAAATTCTTATTTTCAATCCTTTATTAAATAATACATGTGATCCCCGCTGATCTTTTTTGTCAAAATTTTACGTCGTCATCGTGCATTACACTGAATGAAATATTTGAAATAGTAATTTTTTGGAATAATGATTTTTTGGATAATGTGTAGTTAAAAAGTAAGAATTTTTTTTGAATTTATATATAAAATTATTTTATGGGAGAATGTGTGATTAAAAATAAATTTTGAAAAAAAAAATGAAGCTCAAACAGATTATGTTGCACTTTTTATAAATATTAAATTTTGCCAATTTAAAAATATGAAAGGCAAATAAAGGTCCGTTTGATAGGTAGAGGTGAAAATGAATTCCAATTCTATGTTGTTGAAAAATAAAAATTTACCAAACTCATAAGAATTCGTTTTTCATGAAAATAAAGAAAATGCAGCTTAAAGTGGTTGTACCTAAGAATTCGGTTTTCATTTCCACGTTGTAATAAAACAGTCAAAATATAATTCGTTTTCCTCGAATGTGACATTTTTCGTGAAATTCGTTGCAATTAAACATGGTCTAAGTCTTTTTATGCCTAACTAGTGAACTTTTTATACTAGTAGTGCAAATTAATGAAAATTTGAGGGTAAGAATATGACAAAAAAAAGTTGGGCACCTAAATGCCACGATAACAAAGTTTTAAAAGTGGTGCAATGAAAAGAAATTATAGTGGTAATATAATTTTAAAGGATTTTATTGAAATTAAACATAATAAAATATTTTGTATGTAAATTAAAAAAGTTTCATAATTTTTTGTTATATATATTTTTTAAAAATCACTATTCGAATTTTATTTATTCAAAATAATGAAAATCTCAATCGAGGATACTTAAATTAAATTTAGAAGAACTTTTGAAATTCATTAAAAATTTGGACACCAACGTAAATTTGACTAGTTAAAATGTTAATATAATTTAGTTCTTGTTTGTGAGACTAAAATTAAAATTTTAACATATTTTGATAAAAATTGATGAAAATTTATGATTAAAAATTTATTGAAATTATAAAATATGTGATTAAAATTAATTATTAATTTAAATTAAAATTAAAATCTAAATTTTTGTTTCTATGAAAAAGGGCTTAATCAAACAAGTGACCCCATTTTTTCTAATAAAATATATTCTTGAACCGTAATTTAATTTCACATTTTTTAATAAAATAATATTATACGAAAAATCAAAATTTTTTCTTATTTTTTACCGTATAATCCTTAATTTCTTTGTTATAAAAAGTAACTTCTTAAACGTGCGCAATCATTCGATACAAACGGGAATCTTGATTCGCCAACACCCTTTTAAGCGTCATCGCGTTGGAGAGAGAGCAATGGCTGATTTTACGACATCTACTCACAGAGCAAAATGGATGTTCACTCCGCAAGATCTCGTAATGACTCCTCTCCACTTTTCCATTCTAAACTTTTATTTTTTATTTATTAATTTTTTAAACATTTTCCCACTTTATCGCCGTTGAAAAATTATTAGTATCTGGCCTTTCTGTTATATCTTTTTAACCATTTTTCATTGGGGAAAGTTGAAGAAATTATAAATTTTCTGGGCACTTTACTCCATTTTCCATAGGGGAAAGTTTAAGAAATTATTAATTTCTGGGCATTTAAGTTATTACCGTCTTTGCTCCACTTTCACTTGGGAAAGTTGAGGAAATTATTAATTTCTGGTCACTCTGTTTTTTTTTTTTACTCCTTTTTCATATGGGAAAGTTTAAGAAATTATTCATTTCTAGGCATTATGTTATTATCTTTTTAGTCCATTTTTCGTCTGGGAAGGTTGAAGAAATTATTAGTTTCTGGGCATTCTATTATTATGTTTTTCTCCTTTTTTTCATTTGGGAAATTGTTTGCTCAAAGTAAAATAAACATCACTCTTCTTTTTCTGATTCTATACAGAAAGAAAAATATAAGACTGCTAATCAAAGAGCTAAGCAAGCGCTGGAGAAGGTATTTTTATGTTATGTCGATGTGTTTGTCTCTGTGCAGGTGCCTCTTAAATTTGATGTTCTTTTGAATCTTAACTATGCAGAATTGATGGAATGGGATCTGTAGGAAATCTGTTGAGCACCATTAACCCATGTGATAGATACAGGGGAGAAATTGATCAATAAAATAAATAAAAAGGGATTACATATATAACTGCTTTTTGATGAGAGAAATGGGAACTAAAAAATAGATCATCTAATTTTAAGGGCAAAATAAACCCTGGCTACAAACTTGAGGAGCAATGACCTCGGTAGTGGTTAACTTCTTGTCATACCTGAAAAGGCCCTGTTTTATTGTTTTCCAGCTTATAAAGCTTTCTAATTTTAGGTAATTGATTCCTTTTAAGTTCAGAATAGTGAATCTTGAATTTGGTTCTGCACATTGTGCTTTGATTGGAGATGGTTACCTTACTGCAGTTGCGTTGGTGAACTTAAGAAGATCTTAGTATGCATGGTTAAATGCTTTGCTCTTACTATTTTTGACTCCACTAGTTGCAGTTCTATATCTTACTGAATCTCAGAAAATAACGTTTTCATTGTGTAATGTGTACATATAAGATGATGCCAGAGTTCCACTAACTTTTTTTTTCCCCTCTCTTTCTTGTGCATAAAGGATCAACTAAACAGTTAGAAGTCTTGTCCCTTGAAGAAAAAGAAAGTAAGTTAGTATTAGAAAAATAGTTAGCCTTTTAGAAATGAAAATATTAGAAGTTAAGTCCATTTTTTGGAGACAGAGATAGAGGACCTAGTACTGCCGGCTATTTTGATAGTTATTTGTCATTATGGTAAAGGTTCATCACCATCTTTATTTGTACAAGTTTAATATTCCTAGAATATCTGTTCTGTATCAATATGTTATTCCAATGATGCTAAGACCGTAGCATGTGTGTAAGTATGGAGCAACTCGAATGGAAGTCGACATTGATGGTTCATTCTCTTATGCTGAACCCCACAATGATTATGGTAAACTCTTCATCTTAAAATCATATCTCTATCTTATAACTAGTTGCAAATTCCAGTAGTATATTCCTGGTTGACGAAAGATGACATCATTATTTTATTTGTTTTTGTACCTTGCTATTTTCGCTGGCATGTCAGCTGAGAAGCATTCTCGTCCAAAACCACTGAAGACTGAGGAAGAAAAACTTCTCCGGGCTTTCTACGAGTTCAAAATCCAAGATGTATGTGATGCCTTCAAGTTCCCACGCAAAATTCAGGTATTGGGTTATGTTTCTTGAACATGATGTTGATCAATAAATTATAAGGATTAGATTGTGATTCTAACTTTAATTTTTATTTGCTTCTTGTTTTCAGGCCACAGCTCTTATTTATTTTAAAAGGTTTTATCTGCAATGGTCTGTGATGGAACATCACCCAAAGAACATCATGTATGATTACATCTCAATTGAGACATTAGTTTGGATTAATTTTAGAAGTTTCTCTTTTGTTTTAAAGGTTAAAATACAGTAAAAACCACAAAAGATAACACTAAACCTTGTTTATATCATCTTGCCCTCTTAACAATAGACAATTGGACAATTTGCTTCATGCTTATGTCATAGTTTGCATTCTTATCACACTAAACACTAGATACAGAAGAACAGAATTCTATTTATCAATCAGTAGCTACGACGAATTTGTATGACTTACTTCCATTGTAGGTTAACCTGCATATATGCTGCTTGTAAGGCAGAAGAGAACCACGTATCAGCAGAGGAGCTTGGTAAAGGGATTGAGCAGGATCATCAGATGATCCTCGATAATGAAATGCTGGTTCTTCAGGCATGAATATTACATGCGTATGTTATTTTCTTCTGTTGTTTTTTCTCTAATATTTTGATAGATTCCCTGTCCTTGCAGAGTCTAGGATTTGATCTTATTGTTTATGCACCATATCGTGCACTTGAAGGCTTTGTCAATGATGTGGAGGTTTTTTTCTCCAACTTACTGTTGAAGCAATTATAAACATGCATAAAAGACCATGCATTATTCTGCATTGTTATTATTTAGTTTGATTTGTTAGTTGGTTTCCGTTAGTACTTTGTGGTGTAATATATCTCTCATCTTATTTCATGATCATTGTTGTTGGCTCTACAGGAGTTCTATGGAGAAAGAGATGAGCACTCCGAGATGATTAAGGTATCACCTTGTCCATTTTGATTCCTTTAGTTTAAACACAAAGTATTGTTTTTTGTACATTGCTTTATTATCGTAGGAAGTCTCAAAATTCTACTTTTACAATTATATCTTACAATCTGGTCCAGTGCAATTGTGTAAGCTTCAATACAACCCAATAAAATATTTTACAAAA
>CAIGRN010035801.1:0-22036 GCA_903798345.1 Fraxinus anomala
TGTGGTAAGTGGTAAGGGTTTTTACCTTTTAATTAGGTGGGCTAATGGGCTTGGGAATTGGGATGGAAAAAAGAGGATAAATTGGTATGTGGGCCAATCATAAATATTAGATATTTAACTTTTAAGCTGGGCTAGTGGTTATGTATTGAATATGGTAGTTAGTTGGCTAACTTTAAATTTGGGCCGAGCTATAATTTTTTTTTCAAAATACTGAGGAAGAAAAACTCTTTTAGGGCCGAGGCTGCACTGGGCTTTAGCCCAGTACAGCTACCCCCAAATCCACCCCTGGACTTATCCAGCTGGTGTTCTAGCATGAGATAGCATTATTCAGATTTGTACATTGAGAGTAGAGATAGCTCACTTTAACTTGGTTAAATGTTACTACCTCCATCCTATTAAAATAAGTTTGCTTTCCATTTTCGTCTGCTTTCCTTGTCGAGAGTATGGTTGATTTCTTAATTTTCTAATATGTCCCAACTTAATGTGCCTTGTTATCAACGGCTTTTATTTAAACACTTTAATATAGGGGTATATTAGGAAAAATGTAAGAAAAATTTATATTTCCAACTATAGTAATTGCATTTTCTCTGTGTGAAAATAGAAACAAGCATATCTTTGTGGATCGTAGGGAGTATGTTTTTTGGATTCTTGTATAGATGCAACTTCATATTTGCAAGCACGGCTAATGGTTTTCTTGAGTTTGAAATTTGGATTGTATAATTACTTTCGACAATAACAAAAGATCCTGATTGTATATTCGACAATTTTAGTGTTTAGAGATGTCGTGCAAAGAAATTTCAGTAGGGGATTCTGCTTACTCAAGTGTGTTCCTTATAGCTAAGACAATTGTTTTGTGTGAGCAAAGAAAAGATGGCTTCCTTATTGGCATGTTTCAGTTTATTTTATTCTTAAAACTTTTTATGTTTAACACTACAACTTTTTTCTCCAAGTCCACTGATTTTCATCTACAAATATAATCTAATTATCTACTGACCTTCATATGTCAATAATATCTAATCTCCTTTCTGTTACTCAAGAAAGATACAGAAGAAAGGAAGGAAACATCTAGTATTTTACTGCTACAGCAACAGAAAACAAACTAGGACTTGTTCAAGTAAATTTGGGTCGGCCACCCAAATAGTTTTTCTCCACATTGTTCAGTTGATTGCTATAACCATTGGGAAGATCTAAAGCAACTATATTTTTCGCAACTACAACTAATAATGTTTGTGCTCGTCTACCTCTCTGTTCTGACTTGCTTTACAGATTTGACATCACTCTTATGAACATAGCCCCTTCATTGTACTTAAACTAAGTCCCAATCACATAATTCATGATCATCCTAATATATTAGTAGCTTGATTCAAGTCATGCCTGGTTTTGGTATATTTGGATTTCATCTTTTACTTTTACTATTTCAATAACACCCCCCACCCCAACCCCCTCAAATACACTCGCTCACTTACACTAGTAGTTTGTGCGTACTTCTGTAGCTAATTAATAAAAAATTCGACACTTGCACTTGAAGTTGATCTTTCATTAAAATTTAGGATGCTTCCTAATATTTTTCAGAGATATGGTTTTACTGACTGTTCATAATGCAGAATGCACAACATCTTCATGAGAATACAGCACTGTGCAAAGTGTGCACCAGGGATGTTACTTACATAGCAAGGTCAAGATTACTTCTTGTTGTCTTTTCGAATGAGGGCTTTATTTCTTGCAACTTAACATTTCATTGGCTATTGCAGATGCTGTGTAAAAGGCTCTCTACTGGAAGTAAACGAAAGGTTAATCGAGCACCCACAATTGCTTAATTCATCGGTAGGAATACCAGTCATCTTTGATTTTCTAGCTCCAATCCTCTGCGTATATTTTCAATAGTTATTTTATCAATAATTTTTTCTTCTCCATGTTCACACAAGCTTTAAGGAAAGAAAATTGTGATCAAAATATGGGGTATCTGTTGCATTATTTTGAGATATTTAACTGGTTACATTTCCGTTGTCACACTATCAATTGATGTTATGTAAATTGTTTAATGTGTTATGCACAAGTTACCTATAATTTTTACTATTGATGTTGTCTCTGTTAATGCTTCAGAATGGATATATGGCAGTTGGTTCTGCTCTATAGAATGGTCTCTGCTCACATCAAGGTTAAGTGAAATGAACTGCCTCCTGGCATTTGTTCAATAAATAAAAAATAAGTAAACAATTAGACAATTATACAAGTATGAATACATGAAGTGGCAATATATGAACATGTTCTTGTTAATAAACATTGTCAAAGTATAGATGCATAGCCTTAGAAACTGTCATGTTGCATTTATTCATAGCCACCAAATTTAAGATCTGCTGTATATAGTTGACACTTTTTGTTACTAATCAGCAACTAAAATTTGCTTCTCTTTCCTTATCTTTCTTCCTTTCCTTTTCCATTGGCTTGTGTTGGGGGGGGGGTGTCCCTCCGGCAAGTAAGTGTTTCTCATAAAAATGAAGTTCATTTATGGGATTTTCTTAGCTTATCCATACTTGTTTGATTATTGGTTTAATGATCTGGTTCTTCGAGTTGATATGGAGTTTTAAAATGTTAGGTTTAGTAAAAAACTATGAAGCATAAACTGGCAATTTATGAAAACCAGCACTTATTGGTGGTGCTGTTCTATCTCGAAAGCGTCGTGGCATAAAGAAGTAAGGACCCACAATCCTATAAATGATGCCTCCAAGAAATGGCAATGTCAGAATGATGTACTTGTTTCCAAGTCATTGGAATTTTTTCATTAAAAGACCTTTTAAACCTATGAGACATCATATTTCAAAGTTAAAAGACGATCAAGTTTAATAGTTTTTCCATTAACTGAGAAGTCTGCAATTTTTTTGACTTGTTTTCCATTAATTTGAATGCTTTTATGACCTATTTTATATTCTGAATGACATGCCATTTTTGTGGTAACTCTAATCAATTTATTGTATTTACCAGCAAAAACTAGTTCTTATTGTATATTCTCTCTTGGTTGTTCTGTCTAATTCTGTGTAGGCAAATAGAGAAGGCTACATTGCAATTATCATGCCAAAGCCCCAAGATTGGCTCAAAGCCAAGGCTTTTATGCTCAGCTTTGAAGAATATCAAAAGTTGAGAGAGACTTGCTGATTATTTAGGAAAGACTGCTTCTGATTTTGCAAAAGCGTACGTTATTTACTTCAAATGGTCTGCAGTTTTAGAGATATTTAAAAAAAATTTATAGCAGACAATGGGAATAAACTTTTGAAGCTTGGGAGCTAGTACGGAAAAAATAATTCCCACTGTATCATTATTGTAAGATTTGGATCTATAAACAGCTCAGAATTGGAAGTAATTTCTTTGTGATTTTTGCTTTTATGCTGTAATTATGTTTTAACTAGCCACTTGTACCTCATTTTTTCTACAATTGATACCTTAAAAAGAAAACATGACATGCGATACACACTACTGGACAGGATTAAACAGTGCAATTATTTTGGCTATATATGTTCATCGAGTTAATTTCAAGATTGATAATTGTCTATCTAGTTCTCGAGTGAGAATACTAAATTGAATTTTGTTTTCCGTAAACAATCTATATCAATTCAAGATCTTAAAAACACAATCATGATCATACAATAATGATGTATATATACTTACTCGTATAATTATTATGAAGATATAGAGATGCAGGAAAATTTGATTACAATACACGAATCAAATTCATACGTACAATATTTCTAGTTTGTTGAGGAAGATATTTATTGCTCAACATTTTGGAGTTTAACTGAAAGAAAAATACAAACAAAAATCGAAATCTCTATTGAAGTTGCCATTTCACTTGATCATTTCTTCAAAAAGTAGCCTTCTTGATCTGCTTATGTCAAGAAAACACAGATATATTTGCTTCTCAAGTTCTTCTAATTGCTCCAAAAATGAAGATCCGTGTATCTGAAATTCTTTCAAAACGTCCTTCAAAATCTCATTCTTTCCTTTCCTAACACAAATATCTGCAACAAATTTCTCGTGTTCCAATTCATCATGAAGTCTCTGCACCAACCTGCTTATTGTATCAAAGTCATTGATCAATATATAAACCCCTCTTGCTGCAATATCAAGCTCCATTCCTAGCCTTTCATTTGGTGTTTTCTTCAACTTCTTTTTGGCTACTTTTAATTTCTTCAAAAATAAGCTTAAAGAACCGAGAACAAACAACCCCGCAGGTGCAGCCACTATTCCTATCATGCTGTGAATTGCAAGAATCAGTAAAGGAATGACTAATACGCCACATGCCCCAAGCAAAACGTATCTCATGACCTTGTTTATGCATTTTCTCAATTTTGTTCTCCTCTTCGTTTTTCTACATTTGGATGTCAATTTATGAAGAAAAAGTGAGTTGTTTTCGTGTAATTCGTGGAATTGTAATGGGGTTATTGTTGATAAGGGGTTCTTAAGCATGACAAATGAAGCAAGATTTCTATAAACAGCAAGGCATTTGTCGTCTGTATTCCAAGTTGCACCATCAGGTACCTTCTTCTTCATTTGCTTTATTGTGGTTGATATTCCGTGATAATTAGCACGTACTTTGTGGACGTTTTTGAGGAGCAATTCACATAATCTGCAGGCTTCTAAACTAATCTCAAAGTAATTGACTAGAAGTTGATGAAGCTCCGAGTTTTCAATCATGTAGGCTAGGGTTTCTTGACAAGGTTCATGTAGAAACTCGGAGAGAGAGACATTCCTTGAAGAAGATGATGATGACGAGGATGAGAATGAGGACTGGGACGAGGACGGTCCATTATCAGTACTTTTTCTTTCCAGTTGGCCCTGAACTTTCTTGCAAATTTCCATGTAAGAATTTGTCCTGAAGGCTTCTTTGTATTCTTCATTAATGACGTTTGATTTGGTCACCGAGCTATTCACGTCTTCTTTTCCACGTTTACCTGATCAAACCAGTTAACACAAATCATGATATTAATCTATTAGACATCATGAATATAGATTATCCATTTCTTGATTGTAAATGATACATAAATCATCCATTTCTGATTAAACCTCAAGTACACAAAATAAAACTACTAATGATCTTCGAAATTCAAATAACATTAATAGCTTTGTTTGGAGCCGAGGAGACAGAAGATTAAAAGCCCATAAAAGATTTGTTTAAGAGGTATAACAAAAACAAAAATGAAGTTGATTTCGAACTTACCATCCCTGCTGAAGGGCAACTTGAGATTACACCAAAACATTTTTTTCATCGATAATTAAAGCAATATCAGCTCTCCGGGGTTTGATCAATTAGTTGATAGATGAGAAGAAACTTTATCTTCCAAACGCTCCTATATAACAGTCTTAGTTCAAGTGATTTCAAGGAAATTAAGAGTGAAAGAAGAAGGAATAGCTGGCAGATCAGATATTATTTGCACCACTTCTTAATTAGGGTATAGCTTTTATTTATAACACATACTCAGTTACGTTCCTTGCACGTTAAATTCATTCCGCGTAAACCTTAGAAAAAAGTCTATTACCAGCCAGCTTTTCTGCATGAAAAGAATAATGATTAGTGGAGGAGATAGAGTTTCAAGCCATTAATTAATGCAGGACTTCCAGTTAATTAAACAACGTTTTAGGTTTATTTGATCAGATATATTCGGACAGTTTCGAGGTGAGCTTTTCTTGATTTCTCGAATACGCAATAAAGAAAAAGCAATAGCAGTTATTTAGCCACACGGTTTTGTGAATTATATAATATAAGGAACAAAAAAAAAAAAAAAATCATCGGATTAACAGGAATTATTGTTCTTTCTTATGGGATACGTTTGTTTATATCATGCATGCTTTTGTTTTTGTTTTTATTTTTACCTTTTTTCTGTCCTGAGATCAACTAGAAATTTGACAATAATCGTGTTTTTCTATTGTTGTCTCATTTATTGATTGTTTCTCATGCCAATATTAATGTTGTAAAACCACCTTAATTAGGGCTTGTTTGAATCCCATTTTTCGAGAGAATAAATTCTGTAATAGTAATTTTTTGAGAACGTATGATTGAAAAGTATGAAAAATTTTGAATTTACAAAAATTAGTTTGGAGAAAAATGAATTTTTAAAAAATGTGTTCAACTAAAGAGTATCTCAAAAGGACTTTTTATTTTTAAAGATCACCTTGATTATAATAGAGAGTTCTCCAAATTTTGAAGATTTTTATCGCTGTGCACTTCAACAAATTCTTTACTTTTTGCTCTCTATTTTATTTTTTTTCAATGATCATATATTTTTTCTCCCTAACTTTCAATTATTATGATATTTCTAAATGTCAATTGATAAAATATTCAACATAATAAGAATAATTTAAATATAATTTGGACAATTTAAATAGTAGAGCATTGAAACTTGAAATTCTATAAATATTCAAAAGTTTTTTTTTTCCCCTCATTTTCATTTTAATTTGGGTTCCCCAAACTCAAAATGTTTAGCTTGCTCGAGATCCAAATTAAAGTAGTAGTTAGGTCAACCTAGTGCACCTCATTTATCCAATAACGGAGTTTGCTTCCTTTCGTACTCTTATATTTTCAACTCAAAAATTAAGGGGGGTGTTTGATGTACATTATTGAGGAAATAATATATTTTAAATAGTGATGTGATGAAAAATATGTGATTAAAAAATAAGGAAAAGTTTTGGATGTGATGAAAAATATTATTTTATTGAAAAATGTATGATTAAAAATGAATTTTGAAAAAATATGGATCAAACAAGGCCTAAACAAATTTTCCTAAAAGTTAGCAAACACAAAATATATGTTTGTTGCTGCATGAGAACCAATATGCAGATTTGTTGGGCCCAAGTTGCTATAAGACCCATAGGCTAGAAGGTATAAGGTTAGAGACACTGCAATATAATTTTCCCTCCAGTTAATTTTGATAGTCACTGAAGTGTGAACAAAATTTAATAAAGGTCATTAAAGTATTTGTTTTACATATTTAATTAGTCTCTAAATTTAATAATAATTTTATCATTGATTACTTGGTTAGTAAAAGTATAAAAAAAATTGCAAGGAGGATCATTAAAAGTATGAAAATTGTAAGTAATTTGTGTTGGAATTTGGTTTTGAAATATTGAAATTTGGTTAAGTGATAAAACCAAAATTTGGAAAAGTGACTTTCGTGTCAACTTCGACTAAATATTCGAACTTGATCCGATAGTCAAATTACAAATGTAAATATGCCAACTTGTTCTACTCATCAAATAGATCATCGTGGTATATTTGAAATCTCAAAATCAATTCCGGATGAATGAGAAATTGTGATCTAAAGTTGGAAAGAAAATAGAAGAAGCTGCTTAGAAAATTGACTAAGGTTGTTGCTAGCTTCTCGCTAGGCTGTCGCTCGAGCGACAGGCCAGGGACGGGCTAGCGAAAAAAGTCACTGTTTTTATCGCTCGAACGAAACAATAGTGACGGCCAGCAACAGTGAATGGTGCGACATTTGGCAAGAGTTGCTAAATTTGGAACGCTACACTTCATTCACAACCCCTCATCCTCTATATATATATATGACCCCTTGGACGTTCTTTTTGCATTCCATACCATATATGCATTGTGCATTCATAAAATATTTTGCAAAAACTCTCCCAAATTCATTCCAAAACCATTTTCCTTGTAGAGAGAGAATTCTGTCACGTTCATTGTTGTCTTGTGGTTTGAAGTGCTGCTACCACAAGAATTGAATCCGTTGTATCTTGGGAAACAAGTGCCGACAATCGTGAGCACCGTAGCGAGACAATTTTGACTAAAGGAAAAAGTGTCATCACTTGCCTTGGATTATCATTTCATATTTCTTCTACTTATTATTTTTGGTTTTCATTTGTAGTCATTATACTGCAATTTTTCCAATCTCTTAAACATTGTGTTTCAACTACACTTCTGCGGGTTAAAAATTTGTTTGTTTGATCACATTAACAACCTTTTCTCGCTATCATATATACCCGGAACAACAATTTGTGGAAAGAACTCGACACTTTTCACATGATTTTTCAAAAAATTGGTTACACAATTTAACTCTTTGCTTGTTTTTCTTGGAATATCCAAGTGCTTTAACTATTTCCAAGATTCTTAATTAAACTTGATAATAATTGAAATCAATCCAGACAATTTAACATATTACATGCCAATGCTTAAAACAGAGAACAAATTTGGAGATAACAACAAAAGCAAAAAGGGTAAACATGAAGCTAAACATTGATGTCTGTGCTGAATAAGCAACGGAGTAGAAAACCTCTAAAGATTTGAAGATTTCCCGGCAATGTCAATGACAAATCGGTATTTAACATCATTTTTAGCGAGTCGCTCAAAGGCTTCATTAATTTGATTTGGCGTGACAACCTCAATCTCACATGTTATGTTGTGTTTCCCACATGCGTCCAACATCTCTTGCGTCTCTTTTATGCCTCCTATGATGCTCCCCTTCACAGCTCTCTTCCCTGTCAAATTTATGAAAAAATAAGTTGAATTTTGTTTGTTTAACTTGCTCTTGGATCCCAATCAAGAGATCTGATTGAGCCATATGCTTCAATCTTTTGCCTTTTACTGATGAAATAATACTACAAAAACAAATCTCAAGGATATTCAGAGCCTCACCAAATATCAGAGGGAAAGATGGAAGTTCCAGGGGCTTTTCTGGTGCACCTACTATCGCTAAAGTGCCATTTACTTTCAACAACTCCAAGGTCGGTCCAAGAGAGTGCTCGGCTGATACTGTATCCAAAATAAAGTCGAGAGTCCTACTCTTAGACTGCAAAAATGTGCAAAAATTAGAAACTAATCATTTGAAAGAAGTTTCATTGTGCATGTTTTTATGACATCGTATTTCAAAGACATGTTTCAGATTTTCCATAAAGATTCTTTCCTTTTTATAGATATTCTTAACTTGAGAAATAGGATCGTAAACAATATATGGTGAGATATCAAACCTGCATTTGTTCAGGATTGGTACTTATTATGAAATCATCAGCACCCAATCTCTCTTTAGCTTCCTTCTCTTTGGATGGAGATGTGCTAATAATAGTTACATGGTGACCAAATGCCTTGGCAAATTTTACGGCAACATGGCCTAGACCTCCAAGACCTACTATCCCGATTCTTTTACCCCGCGACTCCAACAAGTTGCCATCTTTTAGGGGATTAAACACAGTAATTCCAGCACACAATAGGGGAGCTGCTGCATCCACCGGCAAGTTTTCCGGTATGCGTACCACAAATCTTCATCACAGATAATGTTGACACAAGTAATACAATTACAATTTAAAAATAAAGCTAGTATAACTAAAGTTTAAAACACAAGAGTCCTGCAGCTCCTGCATCATTTCACTAGATATGATACCTATGATCTGCTACAAGAAACTTGGAGTAGCCACCATAAGTAATGCTACCATCCCAAAAAATGCCATTGTACGTAAACTGAAGTTGGTCGCAGTAGTTTTCTTGTCCATCTTTGCAGTACTCACAGTTCAAGCATGATGCTGCCAAGCACCCTACTCCTGCCCTATCACCTACCTTAAAATTGGACACATTGCTACCCACTTTCGTTATAATCCCTGTAATTTCATGGCTGCAACATATTATAAGAACAGATTTGTTAATATTACAACGTAGAAGTAGAAAAAAGTATATTACACTTGGCAATTATCTTTGTTAGGATGTGATGCCATTTATGTCATTGATTTTCTAACACTTTGGGCAATGATGAAAATGGGCTAAGCCCAACTGCTGGAAATGTTTTAAGTAAAATGACCATTGCCCAATAACACATAAGGATTGGCCCAAATAACCGGCCCAATTCACTACCGCTAGGAGTTGCTCTGGCCGTTGGATGGAGATTGAATCTAATGGTAATGGCTTGGGCTATTTATGTCAGCTGAACCGTCCCTAGAAGCCCTAATTTCTCATTCATGTTCTCTCATTTTTTCTGTGGGTGTTTTGCCTTCGATTTTCTTCGTGATTCTCTCTTCTCCTCTATATAATACTTAGTGTATAATTAAAACTTTTGGTTTTAATCTTCAGTCTTGGTGATTGTGTGCCTTCGTGGTCTTGGGAGAGGGATTTCTTTCGTTGGCAGTGTGGTTTTTTTCCTTCGTGTCATTGAGTAGCCATGTAGTAGTTAGATTAGGGTTTTTGATATGGTTTGAGGCCGTTCTTTTGTACAAAAGGGTACGATGAATTTGTTTCTGAGTCCTATATGAATAATGAATTTGTTTCGTTATTGTGTCATTCAATCTCGGTTAATTTCAGTTTGATGCTTCCATTTTCGTATTTTGCTGTTCAATCTTGTACAATCATGTTCAATCTAATATACTAACAAGTCATTAGGACTTTAAATCGGTTAAGGAATAAACTAATCAATATTACGAAGATGAAACTTCTCGAGGATCAAAATGGAGAGAGAAAATGAAAAGTAGACTCTTTTGTAATAAGTAGAATGGCCTTCTTTGGCCTTCTTTTTCAATATCTCGAAAATGGTCTCATATTCTTCAAAGTCGTGCCAGCAGCTCCTCATGAGCCTGTTGAGCTTATGGGCAGCCTCATTGTATGTTAAAATTAATTGAGCTTATGGGCAGCCTCCTTGTATGTTAAAATTAATTGTTAATTTTGACTTAAATTTTTATCGACTTATAAGCTACACCAAACAAACATGAGCTAAAAATTTTAGAAGTATGCTATTTTTCCCTTTGACCATTACAAAATATTGGCTAAGAACCAACAACTTAAATCTACAACAGCATCCTTATTTCACACACCCTCACAGTAGCCTTCTTTAATACCAACTTCAGCTGGCAGTCTTGACTGCACTAATTTTTCTATCTTTTTGAGTTTGTATTGCACAAATTTATTTTCATTAATCAATCAATCACTGCAAGAACATTTTGGGGTTTCAAATTTTCCAAAATTAATCAGAAACCATTTTTCAGAAACAAAGACTTTTTAATTAAGAATAATCCATATGCATGCAATGCAATTAATTGGTGGATTACCCGGGTACAATAGGGTACATAGTGGAGCCCCAATCGTTCCTGACTTGGTGGAGATCAGTGTGGCATATCCCACAGTACAGGATTTCTATGGTTACATCGTTCACCCCATTTTCTCTGCGTATTACAAAAACCTAGATTCAGCAAAAAATATCAACTTAAAACCATATACATACATTTCCTGTATATACCTGTGTATATATAAATCTATAGATATACCTGCGCTTGAAGGTGTAAGGTGTGATGTTGCCAGAGGGGTCGTGAGCAGCCCACCCCGAAACAGTCAGCGTGGTTTGGAGTTGTCTGAGCCATCACACACTACAGAGAAAGATCAAAGATAGAGTTGCAAATTGCAATGCAAATGGACCTGTATATTTGGTGGAATCATTTCATTGTAAGAAGGAGCACTTGGAGAAAATAATATTATATTGAGTTAATTGCATGTTAGGGTGCGAGGCTGCTGGTTGCAGGGGGATGAGTAGGTGGGTAGAAAAAAGATAATTTCACATGAGCATCGAGATGCGATTTCATTTAATTAATTCTATGTCCTAACAACTCTCAAATATATGCCAGTCTCGATCCACTCATGCTCAATAACAATTCATTACAAAATAGTTTATATTAATTTCCTCCGATATTTGAAGCATGTTCGGCAAAGACTTTGTTAGAATATAAGTTGTGGGTTTTAGAAATATTTGAATAAAAAATGAATAGAAGTAGGTAAGAATCATGATTCTTAAAAATTTCTTAGATAAAAATATAACTTAACCTACTTATAAGTAAATATTACCAGACAGACATGCCTTTTCACATATGTTGTTGTTGACCAGGGCTCTTGCATATTCTGGCTGTCCTGTCCAAGCTAGGATTGAATTTCCTCTGTCCTTCTCTACGCGGTGCCAACGGAAATGCAAACGATTTGTTGCTTAGAGCTTATTTGTCTCCCATTATTATGAGAAGAATGGAGTTTTGAATAGTATTTTTTGGAAAATGTGTGGTTGAAATTTAAAATAACTTTATTGATTTGTGTGTAGAATTTTTTTTTTTGTGAATGTGTGGTGGATAATTTTACTGTAACAAACAGAGTTTTAAATTAATGGTAGACAAACAGGGGCTTAACTAGGAGTCTAGGTTATGTTACAATCAGAAAATATTCGGAAAAAGTTATTCTTTCCTTCTTATCCTCCGTTCGACTATGTGTGCGTCCATAAAGAGGACAAGTTATTCTCTCCGATATTTGGACCTCTAAGTCGCTCACGGCATCTATTTTTTTTTTTTTTTGGATAATGAGCATGTTTAGTTGTAGAGGAATCGAACCGGTTCCTAAATGGAATTATATAGGTAGAACCAACTGTACTATTTCTAATGCTAGTATCAAACTTGAACCTAGTCGAACAATCCATCAAATTAAAAATAATTGCTAAGTTTAAGCCGTTGAATCTTACCAATCCTTAAATTAGGCTTTGATGTCATCAATTTTCTATCAATCTTACTAATATAAATTAGGCTTTAATGTCATCAAGTTTTTTTAATCTTGGTTGTGGTTTCTAGAGACTGGATTTGATTCTTTGACTTCTACTCTGTTGAAGCCCCATTTTCTAATATTTGTTTTTTATAAATTCATTTCAATACATAGTTGAGATTTATAATTTTTATCAACTTTTAATCGCATATTTCATCATTTTTTATCGAAATTTACTAAAAATTTGATTTTTATCAAATAAAATAGGGTCTTGTTTATGACTTGAGCATTACCATAATAGTCTAATGAACACAAGACTCATAGGCTTTAGTCAAAGAAAGTCCATATAAAAATTAACCATTCAATTTAGTGAAAAACTAATGCTATAAAATATATACCGCCATAATTGAATCTTAGACATCCCATAATTTTGTATCGCTAGCAAGACAAAAAATCTAACCACTAAATATTCTCTATGGTCATTCTCAATTTTTAATTGGTCACACTCAATGATTAAAATTTTCTGCTACGAGTAGGTAACTAATATAAAAATAAGTCGTAGTCAATATTCTTTTAAGACGTTTGAATACCATGTTACGTTATAATGAAAATGAAAATTAATAGAATAAATTGGTGTGCCACGAAATTTACCAATTCAATCATTACAAGATGACATTCTTGCCTATTTACTCCAATGAAAAAAGGATGAATGTAATTTCTTAATAAAGAGAAAATATAAATAAAAGAATATTGAATTTTAATTGAGTTAAATTAGTGTTAATCCATTACAATTAGAATTAATCCTGGTATCTGAATTCAATATGGGCCTGAGAATGGTTATTAGTGTGTTAAATCGGCCCATTACATCTTTTATTAAGGAAACAATACATATCTAAGGTAAGGTAGTTACTATATACAATTTCAATTTTAAAAAATTAGTTTTAAACATTATATAATAAATATGTAAATATACTCTCTCCTAAAACCAAACATTCAATTACGACATCTTTCCAAATCAAATGCGTCTCTCAATTTCAACCCACTGTGAGAACTCCTTGGTGTCAAAATTCTCGATCCCCACCGACGAGATTTGGCTCCATCAAAATTGATGTATTATCGAGGTCACAGATTGGAAGAGTTCACAAATGCAGGGATTATAGAGGTATGGAATTAAGTTTGGTCATCATCTCGAAGTACTTTTGATCTAATTCGAAGTCACAATTGGTGAATGAAAATATTGTATTGTAACTAGATCTTCAAATATTTCAGGTCACAATAATCAATCGTTCGAGTTTTTCCTCAAGAGAAATATCCTCCCACAACTCGACTCCCTTATGCCGTCTCACCATTCATCATCGATATCGACTTGTGGTGGTGATAGATATAAATGAATTGTGGAAAGCAGAATAGAGGTTGGCGGTAGCCGTTATCGTGGAAGTAGAAAAAATATCAAATTGGAGAATCGAAAACCAAGGACTAGACTGATAAGACAGCAAACACAATGTAACAGTAGCCAAAGCATCATTGCCTTAGACTCTACTCCGCCGTCCACGGCGAAGTCCAAAGGCGATGATGCACTTCAAAAATTGTTGCTCCCGTGGCCCTGCTACTACAACGCCGATAGCAACTTCATTTTTTTCCTCCTTTTGGAAACTAATCAACTCAATAATGGAGCAGCTTCGAAGAAATTGGGTTTCAATTGATGTGGTTGGGGGAATTCACTTATAATTGAAAATGATTTCTTCAAATTCACGACTTAATTGTTACCTTATTGTCTGCTTCAATTTCTTTTTCCAATTTCTGTTCAGCTTATTTTCTATAATTGATTATGGATTCAGTCTCTATCCCATGATAGATAATTTATTCAATTTATTTTGTATAATTGAATAAATTCCAATTCAGACATGATGGAAGCTTGTTGGAGAAAATCTTGGATCAATTGATTGTTGAAATACAGGTATAAAAAGGGGTAGTTTAGGGATTTCATTTTGGATTAGTGCTGGCAATATAATTTACATATATGTGACCTCATTGGTTCATAGTTGTGATTTTTCATGAAATATGAGATACATGAATGTGTCTTGGCACTTGTTATTAAAACAAAATGTTTGCTTTGATATGTACAAGTTATACATACACAGTGTGCCTTATATCAACGTGGAATGAGAGCCGTGACTGTGTTTAGTGACTTGTTATCATTAAAACCTATAACTTGTGATCAGTGCATATTAACTTATGATCAGAGCAAATTGAACTGTGACTTGCGACATAAATCAGAATGTGAAATATGAACAAAAATAATGACCTATGACCATTACACATTGACTAGTGACCAGTGAATTTTGCACAATGACATGTGAAATAATTTAGAATACAAAATGTGAGCATAAACCAGTGAATTGTGACAAGTGCACATCTGTGACCTGTGAACAATGACATGTTAGCAGTGTACATTAACCAGTGACATGTAATATAAATCAGAATATAAAATGTGAAAACATAAATCAGCGACATGTGATCATTGAACATTTATCAGTGACCAGTGATCTATGACCCGTGACAATACACATTGACTCGTAACATAATTCAGATACAAAATGTGAACATAAAACTAGTGAATTGTGAATAGTGAATATTGACTTGTGACCTGTGAATATTGACATGTGACCATAAATTCTATTTGTAGTGTTTACAGTTGGTGGTGGTGGGACGACGACGACTGTGACTACAGTGGTGAAGTAGTGGTGATGTTGGTGGTGGTAAAGGTGGGCATAGCTCTGGCAATGGCTTAGGCTACTGCAATGGTTTGGGAATAGGTTTGTTTGTGGTGTTTGCAGTTAGTGGTAGTGGTGCCGAAGGTGGTGGGAGATGAGAAGAGTGTTTGTGATCAATTGGTTGATTATGACCAATAAATTGGTTAATGTGTGATCAATAAATAACACGTGATTGGTAAAATAGATAATTTGTGACTAATAAATAATATATGACCTAAAAAATGCGAGATTCCGACTAAGTTTGTAATTGTGACTCACAATTTTTCAAGTTGTGACCAATTAATTTAATAATTTGTAATATAAAAATAACTTGTGAACAATGAATTTAATAATTTATTATCGTGAAATAAGTTGTGACATAAATTTGTGATTTCTGACAGAGGAATAATACGTGACCTTCTAATTTGATAAATTTTGATCAATAAAATTTGTAATTTGTGATAGATAAATAATACGTGATTAGTTAATTTAATAATTTGTGACCCGAAAATAATTTGTGACAAATTAGTTTGATAATTTGTGATCGTGAAATGAGTCGTGACTTGTAAAATTTGTGATCTGTGATCAAAGAATAATACATGACCTATTAATTTGATAAATTGTGACATATAAAATTTGTGATTTGTAATTAATCAATTTGTGATTTAAATATAGACAACATAAATTTCTAACGATCTTTTTAGAAGATGATTATTTAAATAATATTTTCAGTTTCTTTGTTTTTTAAATTAAATTATATTTTGTTTAAAAAATTATTTTCTATTCAGAGGATTATATTTTTCAAGATAAGATTTCGGAAAATAGTATTTTTATGATTATTAAAAATGATTAAAGTGGTCCTAGTTTGGAAGGGATTAGGGTTTCTTAATACATTTAAGGGTTAAAGTTGTCATTTCGGCTTAAAATTAAACCAGGGTTTCTTTATGAATAGTAAGTCAGCCCCATTTTAGTAAATTCAGTCACCTCATAACAGCGGTAGAGCCACCACTCTCACAAAAACTAAAAAAAATAATAATAATATTTCTAGAGAGAGAACTTGATCGCCGCTTTGTGACTGCTGACGGCCGAAACCCTAATTCAATATCTGTGATCATCACTAAAAATCTAAATCTTTTCAGTTTCTTATTTTATCAGTAGTTTTATACGTATTGGTGTTGATTAAAAAGTATCTATAAATTTTTTTTTGTTTAATTTATATTTGATTTCACAGAGTGATTGTTTTTGAGAGAGTGTGTAATTTTTTTTTTGTGGTGCACTAATTTGGAATGGTCATGATGGCCGATTCTCCAAACAATGACCACTCACCACGTTCACCTGTAACGGATTCTGCCATCGCTGCCGCCTCCGCCGCAGGCGGCGGCGTTAACAGTCCCCAGTCACGGCGGAGGGGACTCGCCTCGCCTTGGGCCTCAGTCGTTCGTGGAGATTCCGACCCAATCTCTTCACCCACAGCCGCTGCTTCTCGCTCCTCAACGTCTCCGCCGCCGATTGCTGTGGCTGCGTCGGAGCAGCCTTCTGCTTCTGAAAAGGCTCCGATGGAGAGTTCGGGCCCGGAGGCCCAGCCTGAGAGCTCCGATGTTAACAGTGACGGCAATGCAGGCCGTCCGAGGAGGCATGCTTGGAATACACCTGTAAACGGCGTCGTTGAGCCCGGTTCTGTTATGGGTGATGCTGTTTCTTGGCCCGCTCTCTCTGAATCAACCCGGACCCCTAGATCATCATCGGAACCCTCCAGACCTGTTCCCGATGGATCATTATCTTCTTCTCAGGTTAAAATATATATTCAATGAAATTTTTTTCCCGTATTTACCTTTTATGTTTATGGCTTGGGATGTTATTGTTTTCAATAATATTTTTAGCGCTTCATGATGTTGAATACTTTGTGTTAATGTCTATTTTTTGTGTGTCAGCACTGATGTAAATGGTAATTTAGTGAGTAAATTTTAAGTTTTGCAGTAAATATGAATGTATGATTTGAGTTTCTTGCTTTATATTTGTGACCATGAGAATTTATTCCAGGGAGGTTCTAATACAGTTTATTTGGACTTAGAATAATAATAGTAATAATTAAAAAGTTCAATTCTGTAGTTCTGCCAATTCATGCCAGTTGTTAAAGATACAAAAAGATCAATTATTTTTCCATATACCAATTGATCATTGTTTCTTTTCTAGTTTCTGTTATCTTTCAAGTGGGGCTTATGTAAAGATTAACAGAGCTTTAATTCTTTGCTATTGACAATGTTTATACTGATTGAAAGGCATTCATAATTAGTTTTTCTGTGGAGGCATTTGTGTGATGTCTTCACTAATATATCTTTTCATTTGATAGGGACCTATAATATCTCAACCACCTCAGAGACAAGCTAATACCAATGCTCATGTTAATTCTACTGTGAACAATATCCCTGCTAGACAAAGGTCAAGGAATCGTGGCGGAGGTGCTGGTGGAGGTGGCGGCTCAGGAAGTGGGCCTTCTTCTAGTGCCTTTAGTCGGCAGGCTCCCCCTTCGCCACCTCCGTTTCCTGTGTTTGAGGTGTCTTATGCTAATGTGGTACCACCAATGCTAGACACTCCTGTGAGAGGAACGAGGCCAGGAGGAGGAGTTGGGGGTTCCCAGCCACACACCGGTAATGATCATTCTTCTCCGAGGAATAATTCAAGAAGGGGTAACTATGGGCCCCGCCCTCGTGGAGATGGACCATATCATAGTAATCATGGAGGCAGGCGGGATCAAGATCGCAGAGATGTTCATCTTTCCCATCAATATGTTCCTCCCGTGGGGTATATGCCATCCCCATTACCCCCTGGCGCACCGTTCATGGCTCCTCCACCACCCGTAAGAGTTTTTCCTGGCCAAATGGGGTTTGGTAAGTCTACTGCATGCTGTCCTTCGATAATTTTACGATTTGAACTTATTTTGTTACTAATATAGTTGTATCCTACAGATATGCCGTCTCCCTTTATCTATGTTCCAACATTGTCCCCAGAGTCCTTCAGGCATATGCCGATAGTGCCTCCACCGCCACCAGTGCTGTTTACTAATGATCCTTTGCCCAGTTTGATTGTGAAACAAATAGATTATTACTTCAGGTAAATGTCAGTCGAGAACTTATTTGGAAGAACTATGTTTTGTTGTTTCTTTATTATTTATTGCTAAAGGAGGGACTTTTTTCCAGTGATGAAAATTTGGTGAAAGATAATTTTTTGAGGTCCAACATGGATGATCAAGGATGGGTGCCTATCAATTTGATTGCCAGCTTTCCACGAGTAAGTTGAGATGGATTTTTGTTTGCACGATTCGTGTTATCTAATATCTGTTTTATGTAAATAGTTTGAACTCTATTGTTGCCTAGCTGGCCTGTACTTGTGCCTTTTGATATTAATTAGTGCTTATATCACTTGAACTTAGTGTAGCTTTTAATTACAAATGCCATAAGAATTTGGCCTGGTTTACATAAGATGAAATCAATTTATTTGGTGCTTAATGATATTCCTTTGTAAGTGATTGAATTTTATTTCTAACTTTGAGAAATAATTTCCATAATGGGATAACCTTGTGAGTTGTTCTATTTCACAATGAAATCCTGGGATTCATTTCATAATACAGTTGTTTTTTTATTTCCAGGAGCGTATATAATGCACAGAAATTCCAATAAGTATGTTGCAAGAGTCTATAATGATTGTTTACTTATTCTCCTATTTAAATTATGTAGAAGCGCTACTGTCTTAAGTTGTGTTATCGGGCTTCCACAAGGATATTTTAGTATTTCTGCATCGTCTTAATTCTTGATTTTTGGTGGCAAAGATTTGTCATGCTTCACACTTGGTTTTATATGAATGCAAATGTTTCAGGCAGGTAACTTCTGAATGCAGATTTTTTTGAAGCATCTCTGCATGAAATGGAATTTCTTTTCCTCTCTTTTTGTGGGAATTGATCTCCAAAGCTCTTATTCCTATTTTATATTTCAAATGCAAGCTCACACTAAAAGATGATCTTAAGATATCATCTTGAATTCCCCGGGGCATTTTATAACCTAAATGACCATGATTGGATTTAGAAAATCCCTTCTTCATGAGGATTTAGAAGATGGCTAATTCTCTCAACTCTTTTGTTGCATTCGAGAAAAAGCATCTTTTATTTCTATTGTTATGTTTGCAAGATTGCTTTCGCTTGCTTTATGTGTTTCGTTTATATGCAGTTTTTCATATTTTTACAAGTGTTCTCCAATGCACAGATCAAGGTTGTCTAGTGGTCTTCTTTTTCAGGTTCAGCAATTGACATACGATGTCCCATTGATTTTGGATTCTTTGAGAAATTCAACCATTGTGGAAGTACAGGTAGCTTTTAACAATTTGGATTCTGAACTTCAATTTTGTCAAGTTTTAGCTTGATTACTTTCAAATATGCATTTAATTTTCTGTCACATGTGGTTCACGTGTACATTTGTTTTGTTAGAAACATGTCAGGTTGGATAAGAAAATTCATATAGCTACTCACTAGTTGTTAAATTCATCTCCTGTCAGTTTCTGCTGATTATGGATTTTGAATGAAGCCGTGGCAAAATATGTTCATTGTTCTGGTCTTCGTGCTCTAATTTGCAGGGTGACAAGTTGAGGAAGCGTAATGAGTGGAAGAAATGGCTACACAATGCTGGTTGGTCTAACACTGATTCTGGCCCACACACCCCTGGTGCTTCATCTGAAAATGTTCTAGCAACCTCCTTCCAGAAGGTCTCACTGGACGATGCTACAATTGATGCAAATGGCACTATGGATGGTCAGACTGAGATGTCTCCAGGTAAGTATACATCTGATGAAACGACTGCATCGTCAATGTTGGGTAATGGAGAAGATACTTCAGAAGACGCTCGTTCAATGAATATGTGAAAAGTTAATCTGCGATGAAAGTTTTGCACATCCAATCAAGGTTGGTCTAGTTTGTGTTGAATTTGAAAAATAATGCTTAATATGTGAGAAAATCTCCTAATCTTTAGCATTTTTCTTGACTGACCTGTCCTTGATTTTCAGGAGGCAGCTGGAGGGGGAGAAAAAAATAAACATTTGTAACTTATCAGACATAGAAAGACGGAAAGGAAGTTGAGATGAAAACGGAGCTGACATTATATCGGCACATAAATGGCTACTTGAATTTTTTTAATTATGATGTGGATGAACGGTGGTTTTCTGTACTAATGATTCGGTATTTAATTCTGGAGAAACCTTTTGGGGTGAATTCTCCTCGTTAGACATGGCTTTTATGACAGAAAAACCATTCTGAAAGATAAGAGCATAAGTGCTTGGCCAGCATCATAAGAGTGTGAGCTCTGCTTTATTTTGTGTTGATACTTTCCAAGGCCTCTTGATTATCATTATAATATGCCCTCCCATTTTTGAATATTTTGACATTTATCATTTTGTTAATTTTCGTTATACTTCCTATATATAGGCTTGCTAGTATATATCTGTAATGTTCAGGGCCCTCCATGATTTTGTTGCATCTTAACCAGCAGTAATGTAACTGTGTTGTCATGGGCTTTTATCACGCTTGTGTTCATAATCATTTGGTGTAATCTGTTCATACCCATGACTTCCTTGACCTGCCATTGTGGTTTGGAAACCTCGCGGGGAATATTGGATAGTGGACTAGTGTTGGACACTCTATCTGAAGTAAGAAGCTATAGAAATCAGAGGCAATGCTTCTAGGCTGGACGAGCTATCAGGGCAACAACTCTTTAAGACTTTGATAACTCATTTGCAGCGAGCTAGCATTAGTTAATGACGTTCTAACGTTGTAGGGATTTGATTATGGCTATATAGATATGAAGCAAAGTATTACCAATATCTCAACTTATATAAAGATGGCAATTTTAGTTAGGGTCTATTTGGTAGGATGTCTGCATTTGCGTCTTGTAGAATAATTTCTTGAGGAAGTTATTTTATGTCAACTTCCTCTAAAATTTCTTTTGACCAAACAAAAACTGTCAAAAAATCAGCTTCTTAGTTTCAAAAGTAATTTTAGACTTTTTAAAAATTCTGTTAGATGGGTCCTAAGCCTAGAATGTATACATGATTCTGTATATGTAAAGCACAAAGGGAAGCTACAGTGAGGAGCCATGAGCATGGGACAATACAAGTAATTAGAGTAGAGGTTCACTCTTATTAAGATTGCCACTTAACTGCTATGCATTTGGTTGTTGCATTTGCAGCTATAAGCTTTGTAGAATGTGGACAGCCCAGTTTTAGAAAATTAAACATCTTGACTTTCATCAATGATTTAGGGTTTGGCTGATCTAGAAATGAAGAATTAATCATTCGGAAAAAAATTGGTGTCGCTTCAGAATCCCACATTGCAGGAACATCGATGCTGCAAAATTATAGTTGCAACATAAGCTTGTGAGAATGGTTGTAACAATGATTAAATGATTAATCTTTATTTTTAAAAAAAGTTTGAGATCAACTTTTGGAATCTTTAATTTTTGAAAATTCATTCAGGCAAATAATTACAATTTGTAAAGATTGTGTTAATGAAGAAATACCATTTCGCTTTTAACTTGTACAGAATCAGCAGTAATGAACTGGAGGGGAAGAAGTATAGAGCTCAGTGTCCCCATTTTCATTTTACTTAGATAATTATATATTGATGACTAAATCAGTAACTCATCCATTGTCGTCCAGCGGTTAGGATATCTGGCTTTCACCCAGGAGACCCGGGTTCGATTCCCGGCAATGGAATTTTTTAACTTTTAAGTTTTTTCTCCAGTAGGTAAAGAATTTTAAT
>CAIGRN010035821.1:0-10137 GCA_903798345.1 Fraxinus anomala
TTATTTATTGATCACGTATTAAATAATTGATTGGTCACAGATTAATTCGAGACAAATCAAAAATTTTATAGGTCACATTTTATTTTATTGGTCACAGATGAAAAAATTATAGATCACAATTTATCAATCAATCACATATTTTTAAATTTATTGTCACAAATTATCGAATTTTAAGGTCACGGATAAAAAATTATAGGTCGCAATTTATCAATAAATCATGTATTTTCAATTTTGTTGATCACAAATTATCGAATTTTAATATCAAAGTTAAACAGTTCGTCACAGGTAACCAAATAGTGGGTCACATACGACCACCACCTACACCGTCGTCGCACATCACCACCACCAAAATCGCTGCCACCAGATCCAATTGACTGCTAACAAAAACCATGACAATCATCTATATCATATCAGATCTCTAGCCACCAACAACCACCACCCCATCTAAATTGCAGGTACACCAACAACTTGTTCTCTACTTCCTATCATCACCGTCAACAATAATAATTTTAAGAATCTCAGGTGCACCAACAAACAAAAATTCTTGACACACACTGATAATTTATCACGACAGCATCTAGAATCAAAAATAGAATTTAAATAAAAACAAAAGAAACAGGATTTTATCGCCAAAGAAGATCTCGAATTTACTGAAATTGGAAAATTTATCATTCATAATTGATTAGATTGTTGAACAGTTGATGAGTTCCTATGTTAATCATTGAAAGAACACTACAAGTAAAGAGTATATTGGTGGATCTGACGTTAGATTCTGACGAAGGTGGAGGCGGATGAGGAAATTATAACTTTATCGGAGGTGGAGGCTGAGGACTTGGTGGATCTGACATCAGATTTCGACGAGTCTCAATCGAGATCGGATGTTTGTTGGAAGCATTTGATGACAAAGTCGACAAAGAAAAGAGATTGGGGGTTGCAACTGCATCGGCATCGATTAGTTTGGGAGTGCCAATCGACGAGGACGTCTTCAAATTTCTTTCTGCTCTGGTTCCATTCCACTTTCTACTTCGTAAATAGAGAGAGAGAGAGAGAGATGGTTTTGCTCTAGTTTCATTCCCTTTCTGTTTCGCAAATAGAGAGAAAAATGATTTTAGTTCTTAATCACCTGATTTTTGTAAAAAATTCTTAATCACTTGATTTTTAATAATTGAATTTTAAACCCCTGATTTTAGGTAATTTTCCCTTTCCGTAGTACCCTACCAACTAAGCCCATTTTCGCCCCATTTCAAAAATTCATTATTTTTCAAATTAATTTTCAGTCAGATAATTTAATGGATTCACAACTTTTATCGATTTTTCAATCACGTATTTCATCAGCTTTTATCATAATGTATTAAAAATCTAATTTTAGTTGAACCAAACAAGAGTAAATTTTTTTGTCTAATATATATTATTATTCCATCTTCCATCCCTCTTCACCACTAGATCATCTTCCATCTTTATTCACCAATTTTAGGCCATTCTAGCAATTTAAGAGTTTTAGAAAAATTTTGTAAGAGCCATTTTAAAAAATGATAAAAATAAATAAATGAAGTAAATAATCTTCGATGTAAATTATTAAAAAAATCACTAATTATTATTGACTCTGAATTGAACGAAAATCAATATATATCGATGATTTAAATTGAATTACGAGTACTGATATAGTCGATTATCACCCACGATTCTCTAGGAGGCTTAGATACAATAATGTTCGTCGACAATTTTGGATGGTGCTCTGATCACTTATGGTCGACGGAAAATATGTTAATGTGTCCGACAAAAGTTTATTATTTATTTATATTTATTTTCTAATAATTTACTGACAAAATATTTTTTAGTAACTTATGATATCTTCTAATTTTTTATTTATTTATATTATTAACATCAAATATATTATTTCTCAAATTGTTATTTCATTTCTAACAGATTTTTTTCATCACAATATTTAGTTTTTATATTTTTACTAATTTATTTATAGACCAAATTTATGAAAATAAATGAAATTACTAAAATACTCGATGGTTTACTTTCCTCATAAAACTGAAGCTCGGGATCGATCTTGAAAATTTTGAGGCCTTAAACGATAAATTATTACGAGACCCATGCACATAACTTTTTTTACAAGCGTATTAGCATCAAATATGACCAAATCAAGCAGTTTCTCGTGATAAGGAACATTATACTATGCTAATCACCGTTTTGATTTGATCAAAATTAATTTTCGCGTTCAAGAAATAGAATATAAAGAGTTTTGAAAATTAGTGAAGTATGGGGTAATGACTACCATTTATTGTCCAAAATATCTTATAATTAAAATAAAATAATAATATTCAAAAGCAGCAATCAAAATAGAAATTAACAGACATTATTGGGTAGGAAGACAAACTTATGCTTTATTTGCACTACTACTTTTTCATAAAAATATTTTATGTAAGAAATTTAACAAATAATAATCATTTTTCGGCTTTCAAAATTTTTTCGGAAAATTTCAAATGTAAGAGATTAAGTATCATTCATTTCAAAATTAAGATGCAAAGTTTATAACCTCAAAAATTAGACACTAATTAAATTTTATTTATGAAATAATTAATTAAAAATATATTTTATAAATTAAATATATTAAGGTCATAATTCTATACAATTTGATCACAATTATCAAATTAATCGGTCAAAAATTATTTTTCGGTCATAAATAAAGATTTTCATAGGTCACAAATTATTTCACAGATACAGATCAAAATTTCATCAGTCATAAGTCAAAAAAATTACAGTCACAATTTATTTATTGGTTACAAATCACAAATTTTATAAGTTACAATTTATTATACGGTCAAAAATTATCTAATTATTGGTCATTAACAAAATTTTAGGCCAAATATTATTTATTGGTCACACAACCAAATAATTTGTGACCACCACCTCACCATTGCCCCTAATCGTACTGCCTCCAACACTGCCACCACTACCTCCCAGCAACACCACTGTCGTTGCGATACCACCTGTACTACCATCAGCAAACCACCATGTTCAACTAGAAAACCACCACAAGTGTCAACGTCGTCGCCGCCGCCGCCACCACCACCACCACCATTAACGTCAAGACCATCAAAAGCAGCACCACTACCTCCTATATAAAAAAATCACAACCACCATCTTCATCACACCACAACCACAACCCACCAAAAAATCCCCAAACCCGTTGCCACCGCCTTCACCGCTACCACTGCATCACTACTACCGCCTTATCAAATCCACAGCAGATTGCAGTCCACAATTGGACGACGTTGCAAGCTCTGTGTGTGTCATGCGTGAGGGCGCGCAGTTGTTGTCGCAACGTCGCACACAGTGGCGCTATCGCCCTCCATTGAGTACGACGTTGCTGTTGTGTCTTCCGACGGCGCTACTACTGTGTGTCATCGCTTGCTCAGCGATGACAATAGGTCTCTCGACGACGGTAGAATAGAGACGACGGAGAGAATAGATAAAGAGAATAGAAATGAAAATTGATTTATGTTTAGGATTTGAATTTGGATTGGATGGGGGTAGGGTAGAGTCGTTATGTAGATTAAATTTTTTTAATAAGATTATTATTGATATTTAAAAATTATATTATTATTTGATTTTTGTATAAACAAATTTTAAATTTGATTTTTGAAATGTAATTTTTAAAAGTGCCGCTTCCATGTAATTCACTTTTTTGAAACCCCCCTTATATCTTGAGGTTCAAGGCCACTGCGTTGGGCCAGAACCGGGCTTGCCAAAGCTTCTCATTGCTCATCCTCTCTCTTCCACCAATAGTTGCGTGGATTTCTAGTTTCATGTTTAAAAAACTTAAAAGTGATGATATTTAATTTTTTTATTTAGTTTAATTTATTTAGTGATGAAAAGTATGTCAATTAAAAGAAAAACTTTAAATCTTAATTTTTTTTGCTGTTATTACTATAGCCCATTTTCATCAGTAATAATAATTATCTATTTATTTTTATCACTTTATTTGATAACAGGATTTTTATCCATAATTTAAATTTATTTTTGATTATTTCGACAGAGAAATCTGACTTAAATATTCCTTTGAAAAATGTATTTGGAATAAAACTATAAAATTTCTGAACTTTTGGAATCTTACCTTAACTCGTTAGTAGGTGTGAGCATGATCCGATTCAGTTTGGTTCTCTTTAGAATCGAACCAAACCCGAATTTTTCGGGTATTTAGTAAATAAAACCGTCGGGTCTAAATTTAATTATGGAACCATTCGTATTCGGTTTCATTCGATTCGATTCAATTAGGTTGGGTTCTATTCGGTTCCGGGATTCCGTACAATAATTAATTTTTTTATATTACAACGCTACATTAATTCGACTATGACATATTCAATCTTAACTCTTATAAAATAATGTAGTTCAATCTCGTGATATCTTTTGTACCTCTCTTTATTGAGTTCTTAATAGTTTAACTGTTAAAATCACAGGAAGAAGAAGATGGCTAATTCACAATAATAGAAAGGTAGAAATGACACTACGGTAAAATTAGAGATTTGGGTAAAACTTATGTCAATTTGATTAAATTGGACTGACTGAAAATTAGAAATAGTAAAATTATATTTTGGGTTTGGACTAAATTCATTAGTTAACAATTTATTTTAAAAAATAAAATAATTTGACTTATTTAAGATAAACAATTAAAAAAAATTAGGAAGATTCGATTTTTTGGTTCTTGGTCTAAAATCGATAACCTAACCAAATCCGTCGGTTCTCGATTCAGATACCCGATTGGGTTACTTGTAAAGCACAATGCTTTTGTTTAACTTAAGAAGAACCGCTCGATTCGGTTCAATTCGGTTCGATCTGATTCGATTAGGGAGTTTTGTTCAGCCATACTCGTTAGGCAACCGTCTCACTTGCCTCTGCCACAAACCACAATTTTCAATGATAAGTTTTTTATATTACTATACATGTTTCTTATATGTTATGTTATATTGGTGACATTTTTATGTTTTTATTTTATTTTCATATACACTTGCATAAAGTCAAAGACGACACAAATATAAAAGAGTTTTGCTTGGTGTACATCATGGTTGACAATTTCTTTCACACTGTGTGAGTTAGCAAATAATTTTGTCATTTATTTCAGCAACACTTTAAATAATCAATGATCTCAATTTTGACACCTAACACAATGTCAACAAAGATATAGGAAATGAATGTACAAATAGCATAATTCAACATAAAATTACTTAGGCGGTCACTTAAGGCCTTGTCCTATATTTCGGTAAGGCCTAGAAGTTTGACGACTTGCATATTTTTACATTTAATTTTTCTTTTCATTAATGACTAATTCTATGGGTTTTTAGGAAAATACCTTGAAAATCAGGGATCTTTTGAAAAATTAGGTAAAATGTATTTTGCAAGTTAAAAATATCACATTGTTATAAATTAGAGGGAAAGAGAAGAAAATCAATTGAGTATATTTTATTGAGAACCAATTCACCATATTTATATGTGAACAATACTAGTAGCACATAAACAATTACATAATGGTTGATATGTTAAAATTAGAATGGTAGGTATACAATTGTCATTCATAAAGTAATTAATTTATAACACAAATAATTATTTACACAATAGCTTTCTAGTTAAAAAAATTTATTTGACATAAATTCGACGTGACAAAAATATCAAAAGAAGGAAAAAATAATACAAAAGTTTTAAAGTAATAAAACGATGCATCATTAAAACATTGTCAAGAAAATTCGATGAGACAAAACTTGAGCTAAGGAAAAAAAATAGTACACTTACTCCACTAATTTCAATTAATGAAATTCCGTATATCGAGTCATCCATGTTTTGTGCTCTAATATCTTCAATGTCACAGTTCTGATGAAGTGTGTATCGTGTTGTATTGTTATAGCCTTCAAACAATATTATCTCCATGCAAGATATATATCAATCCTTGGTGTCATAGTCAAAATGTTGATTCGGTGAAAGATAGATCTTTTTGTTTCTCTTTTTAGGAGTCTCGTATACAAATTATAACATATGAGTAAAATTATAACATATTGAGGATAAATATCATTTAGGTCATTGATATTCATTACATAAATAATATGTCTCAATAAAATCTTACTACGAAAAATCATGTTAAAAAAATCTTAATAAAGGTAGAAGAGAACATTATTCCTTTGAATGCGATATAAAAACCGTCTCATTTAAAATCTTGTCAAGAATATCCACTGAAACAAAACCTCAATTAAAAGAAATATAGTATAACGCATATTTATTCCCCATAATAACAATATCATTCGTGATCTGTACATTTTATTTATCGACTTCTCAAGTATTGTAGTAGTTAATGTCTTTGTGAACATGCCCACCATATAAATTGTCGTGATAGCCACGTGTGTATAGATAAAATGATTAATGACCTTTGTAAGGATCAAATAATATTCAGCTTTATCATAACCAACCATACCCCAATGATGAACTATTTTAATTTAGGACCTATAAATATTCATTATCACATTAAGGATGACAATTGTTCTCTTTTCACTTCAAGCGACAAAAAACCATCGGGATCAATGGGCAGGGCCGGTCCTGTGATNATATTCATTATCACATTAAGGATGAAAATTGTTCTCTTTTCACTTCAAGCGACAAAGAACCATCGGGATCAATGGGTATGTCATTTTTCATATGAAATCCTTTTAGGACTTTTTCAATATAAGTTGCATGATGGAATATGATATTATTCTCGATCAGCAAGTTGAAGCAAAATTTTATTTTTCCAACATCTTTTGTCTCAAATTCTTTACTTAAGTAATCGACTTCATTTGGAAGGTCCTCAAGAGTTCTAGCAATATTTGAATCATCAATTTATACGTCAATAATGTCAAATTCATATATTATTTTTTTTTCTTTATAAAAAAAAAAGGGTATATATGGTCATTCTTGTACTATTTTTTCAACAGATTCACAAAGACGAAATATTGCATAATCCCAATTTGTAAAGTGTCTTCGTATTTTGATTGAATAAGTTTCCTGAAAACTTGAACTACACGCTTCCGTAAATTTTAATTTTTTGGGAATTTCGTATAAATATTATTACTCATGCTAGATCAACCGGTCATAATCACATTTTAGATTTATGTATTTTAAGGTTAATAAGATCTCAACTTGTGATTGCTACAAAATAATTTTTCTTGCTTGTACAATCTTTTTGTGAAAATCATTATACTCAAAACCATTTAATATATTTTACAACTTCAATTTTCTTATTTCATTTCCGCATATGTACTATAATAAAATATTTTTGCATATTATTGATCCGCATTTCAAATAACAAAATATTCAAGACGGTGAACTTTTGGTTCAATAAAGTATATGTTTCAATTATATTAATATTGTTATGACAAACATTTTAGAAACTTAGTAGGTTCATTTTTTATTTAGTGAAGATTATTGGTTCTTCTAGAGCCTTCTATCTCATTTGTGGAACATGATATATAATCTTAATATAGCCTCCATCATTATCCATACCTCATTTGTGGAACTGAGATGCAAAAGAATGGCAGAGAGAAAAAATCATTGAATTGTAAGGTTAGAGTAGTCATTTTAAATCCACCGAAGCTCAAAATTCTCCCCATTCTCAACTAGGTTTTCCCATATTTATCATGTTCCATGCCATTTAGCTCCATTTTTTTCCGTTCAAAATACATTTTAATATAATATTTTATTAGAGATCTATGTTTTACGTAGTAAACTTTCGAATTGGAAACATGATATTTCAAAAATAATTGCAACCTTTTGAGTTAGCTATTCAACGCGCTTTGAATCGATCCAATCGAATTTTGGATGAAAATTACTTGATTCTTGACTTAATTTTACCCTCTATATATGCAAAACATGGGTAGCCATTGAAGGACACCTTTCATACATCATTATTCATATATTATCATCGTAAAAGATAGGATAATTCATTCTTCTTGTGAGAATTAAAGGGTAATTACAAGTTTTCAAGAAATTGGAGTTTCAACCTTGATTTTTGAAGAGACAACAAGAAGATATATTGGAGAAATCAATAAACCATTAAAGAGATTTAAAATTTCAAGGTCAATCTTCTTCTTCATCAATTTAAAATTTGGATTATATTCTTTTAGTTAAACGTGTTTTCTTACAATTTTGTATTACTTGGATAGGGTTTTACTTATTAAGACATTGATGAATCCTTACTACGTTGTTTTTAATATTAGTTCGATAATTTGACGTCCAATATGTGTTTAATCTTAGATGATTGTTATTGTGTATAATGTTTTTCAATTACCTGATCATTAATTGGATTGATTTGTGAATTTTATTGATTTCAAAAGAAACAATAGAATAGATAGCACATTATAACAACCACTGTAAAGTCCGATATGTGAAAGAAATATACCACTATAATTTGCATGATTTGCATAGATATTCTAGCATTTTAAATTTATGATTTCATGTTCGTATTTTTCATAGAAATATAAGGTCACATGAGAGAATATATTTAATTGACATATAGAGATGCTTTTAATTAATTTTGGAACATTAATCGACAAGAATGTGCACAAAATCTCATGTTATTGAATTGCATTAAAACGGATTAATAAGGAAAATTCGAGGTCTTAGTAACCTTCTCATCTAAATTTACAAATGCTTCATATTTTGCTTACTAGAATATTTAGTTTAATTAGTTAATTATTATAAACTCTTAAATAAAATTTGTTATTCGGTTAGAGTTAGAATTAATGGATCTTAGATTAATTACATATTCCTAGTGGAAGCGATGTCCAACTTATCACTTGTTCGTGATATCGTATACTTGCGAAAAATCAAACGATCACTACCCTAGCAAAAAACCATTATTTTTCGACATTGAGGTTAAGTTTCAAAACACTTTTATCGTATTTTTCTAATTAGATACTCTTAATTAAATAATGGCACCTTTTGCAAATTTCAGCGAAATAGTAAGCCATAGTTTAAGTCTCTTCTGCCAATTCCTCTTACTTTTGCAATTAATGATGGACTAGCACTAACTAATTTTTAACGACACAATAAAGTAAAGTATCATAATAATTGCTAATCATATCCTCTTAGTGGGTGTAGATGCATATATCAAAAATATTTTAAGATTCCTTGAACATGATTCAAACACACAACTATTTAACCCCAATAGATTGTAACTCAAGAATAATAGGGTTCGTTTCGTATGATTTTTTTTTACTTTTACTTTTGTTTTTAGAGGAAAAATTTTCAATTTTTTTTTTTGAAAACTAATTTCTAAAAGAGTTCTCTATTTCGAAAGTACTTTTAGAGGAAGTTATTTAAAATCTCTTTTTAACTAAGAAAAATATTTTTATAAAATTAGTCAAAATGATTCAAAAGTATTTAAATTTAAAAAACTCCTTTCAACTTTTCAAAAATCACTCCAAACGAGCACTAACATGCAATTAGAGTTAGAAATTAACTTCAAATTTATTCATCACGACAACCCTATGCTTTTCTAAAGTATTGATACATAATAATTTATGCTTCTCCGTTAGCAATAATAAAATATTTTAGGAGCAACACAACAATATTCTTTAGGAGTATGTGCTTAAGTGGAGTTTCTTCAAGAACAATAGCGCAATATTTTTCGAGGAAATAATTATTCTTATTTAGAAGTCACGACACAATATTCTTCTAGTTCTTTCGGACCAATAAAACAATTCCTATAGAATATAAGTATAGACATATGTACGCTTTTGCTTCTTCAACAACAATATTATATAATATTTATATAAATATTCTTCTGAAATTTATTGATTTTTATTATTTAATAAGCACTGAAACTTAGCAGCAAAAATAACAATTACTTACTAAAAATATGTCACAAATAAAAATATAAAATCTTCCCCATATTACAAATTACAATGTGAAGAAAACTTAGGAGTAAATATTTTTTTGGTTAGGATAGAGATTTAAAGCATTGTGACTACTTAAAATTTCTATGAGGCATGTACTTTGGTCGTTTGATTTCCCGCAAGTGAATGAGATCGTGAATAAGTAATATAATGATGTGTAGAGTATCGAACCCATGAAGACTATGTATTGATCAAGTTAAAGCTACTAATA
>CAIGRN010035825.1:0-10665 GCA_903798345.1 Fraxinus anomala
ATCAATGATATAACAAGCTAGATTTGCCAAGCGATTATGGTAATGTCAGTGCAACTTTAATGTTGCTGATTTATCTTTATTTGATGTAGGTGATTCAAGGACGAATCCTTTCGAAGAGGGGAATAATGGAGATCGAGGTGCTGACTAAGGAGATCGAGGTGATAGAGGTGCTGACCAAGTTGATGTTCCCAAATATTCTCAAGATCCTTTGCAAGGAATTGGTGGTCCAATGAGGGCAAAGCTTTACAGAGAGGATGAAAGAGGCTTTGCAAGGCTTGATCATGGAAGTGCAATACTAAGAGGCTGTGCTAGAACATTCTAAAACTAATTTCGAAGACTTCAAAACTTCACCAAGGATGGTCACTTTATCTTTTTTTGCAAAGGATAGATCTGGAAGAATAAGAAGAGTGCAAGGGTTAATTGGGAATTTTAATTTTAGTCTTTTATGTTTTAATTATGGGCTTTTAGATGTTTTAATTAGGCCCAATCCACATCTATTTAGGCCCATTTCATTTTTCTTCAAGTAGCTAGGGATTGATACTTAAAAAGGAGCATCCATGTTATTTGGGGGATTATCAATTAACAAGTTTATTCAGGAAGCTTTTGCTTTGCCTTCTCGTGTTCTTGATTGAATGCTTGAATTCGACATATCAAGGGAGTGATCAACCTTGTGGCATCTCAAGATTGGGGTTTTGAGGACTTAGATTCCTTAGGGTTTCCTTAGGGTTCTAATCAGATCATCTTCAACACGTTCCTAGCAAACCGATTTGTTCCAATTCCAATTGAGTTCGTGGGTTCCTAGGGTAATTTCGAATAGAGGGTCACCATCAGTTATCATGTCTACATCAAACCTAGATAAGAAAAAAGAAGACAAAAATAAATTATTTGTGTAAAAAACTCAACGTCATATCACACTTTTGGGAAAATAGTACAAATAATAATTTTGAGGTGTATAAATCTTACGAGTGAAGGATAAATGTGACCTTCAAAGGTCGGGAATTGAAACAACCCGTGAATTTATAATAATTTACTTGATTCATCACACACACATCATATTTGCATTAGAAAAGTTGATATTATTGTGACCTTAAAGGTATTTATAAATCAAATACAATGATTCCATTCCTGAGATAAAATGACATGTTATTTAACCAAAATTTGTTGCATGTATGTATGTTTATTGAATTAGGTTATAGTTTTGTTTGATGACAAACAAATATTTTATTTGAGGTTGCTATTCAAGCCTTAAAATATAGACAATTAAGAGTTCTTTCAATTAATTATGAACTAATATGTTATATATTTCGATTGTTAGGTAAAACTTGAAGATTAGAACTAAAAATTGAAAGAAAAAAGCAAAAAAGGACAAATCCAAAGTTTAGGGACCTAATTGCAAATCTCCAATAGTTGATTCGAAATGCAAAATGAAGATTAAAGACTATACGGGTCAAATTGGATGGAATTGGAGGATAAAGGATCAAAATCATATCAAGAAAGGACTTAAAGGAATGAAGAATCAAATTCGGGATCAAATTGGATTGATTTTTTTTATAAAAATTAAAAAATATTTTCTTTTTAATTTGTTTGCTTGTGTGGGTTAAGTAGAATTGCTAGCAATGATTAATATATTTATAATTATGTGTTAATTTATGAACTGTAAATATGTTACATGCTTGATTAATTGATTCTTATCCATGTAGAATTTGATATTAGTTGCGCACGTTAATTAAGTTAGCATTTTTAAATGATGAGTTGATTCATATGCTTGATAGGTGAAATAGCATAATTTAGATGCTAAACCAAAGACTATTATATTATGCATCCTTAAACCAATTTTAGTATAGTTTGGTGTAAGTGAACTATTGTAGGAAGATACCTGATATGAATGGGATTCTACGTGTTCAATTCTTGTATGGATTGTATAAGATAATATGAAAATTAGGTAAAAATCATAAGTTAGGAGTCAATTTCTGTTAATGGGTGTTTAATGAGGGGCATTACACTAATCATGTCAAAAAAGGAGGAAAAAAAGCCGCTTGATTGTGAAATGTCTCTTCGTAACTTTTATGATTCGAGCGATTAAGCCTGCAAGTATATCTAAAACCTAGTGTCCTATAATCATATGACTTAGGAGTCATCTACCAAAAGCTTGCTACAATGATCATTTTAAAAGTCTAATGAAAAAAAGTCAGCATATAAGATGAAAAGAATTAACATACTACATGCCTTGGTTAAACCCCAAACACTTATTTGAGAAAATTAAATATTTGACAAGGAATTATTAGCCTAATTGAATTTTGGAGGTTAAAGCAATAAAAAAAAATTGGAGAATCCTTATTTGTTGAAATGTTAAATTGCAATTAGTGAGATCTATCTAAAATAGAGAGGGTGAGGATAAGTATAAAAACTCAACCTCATATTACACTTTGGGAAAATAGTACAAATAATAAGTTTGATGTGTATAAATCTTACGAATGAGGGACAAATGTGACTATCAAGGGTACAAAATTGAAACAACTCGTGAATTTATAATGTTTTACTTGATTCATCACACACACATCAGATTTGCATTGGAAAAGTTGATATTGATTTTGGTATTGTGACCTTGAAGGTATTTATAGATTAAATACAACGATTCGAATCCTGAGATAAAACGACATGTTATTTAACGAAAATTTGTTGCACGTATGTTTGTTTATTGAATTAGGTTATAGTTTTGTTTAAGGAAAAACAACTATTTTATTTGGGGTTGTTTGATAAGTGTATTATAAACATTTATTCAAGCCTTAAAATATAGACAATTAGGAGTTCTTTCAATTAATTATGAACTAATCTCTTGTATATTTCGTATGTTAGGTAAAACTTGAAGATTGGAACTAAAAATTGAAAGAAAGAAGCAAAAATGGCGAAATCCAAAGTTTAGGGACCTAATTGCAAATCTCCAATAGTTGATTCGAAACGAAAAATGAAGATTGAAGACTATACATGCCAAATTGGATGGAATTGGAGGATAAAGGATCAAAATCATATCAAGAAAGGACATAAAGGAATGAAGAATCAAATTTGAGGGACCAAAATGAATGTTAATTGAAAGTTTAAGTTGCGCGCACGCCACTATTTCGGTTAACTTGAGAGCCAAACATATCTATGGTGTGCAGTGGCTAATATGCCGGTGCGTGCATGGGGGTAAAATTAGGATCCGCGCGCCACTATTTTGGTTAACTAGAGAGCCAAATAGATCTATGGCGCATACTCAAAAAAGATGCCAGCATGAGCATGCGGGGTAATACTGGGACCCCTGCTGCAATTTCTCATTCTGATTAAAACTTTTCTTAGCTTGTGATTTAGACACGATTTTTGACCTATTTTCAAATATTACAAACAGAGAATGTGGGCACATCATTGAGAACTCTCATGCTCCTAAATTCATCAATTAACATCATAAAAAAGGCTAGTTCATCACAATTTTGGGGAAATCAAGAAGCAATTGCTAGAATTTAGTTAATTGACGATCAAATTTTTGTTTTTGGACAATGAAGGGAAGGCACAATTGGAATTCATCAAGAATTCATTGGAGAGATTTAAGATTTTAAGGTTCATCCTCTTCTTCTTCAATTAAATAAAATTCAAGTGATGTGTTTACTAATTACTTATGAGTTCTTACAATTTTGTAATGCTAGGCTAGAGTTTCAATTACTAAGACATGGGCGAACCCTTGTTAAGAAGTTTTTAGTATAAATTGGATAATTTGACACCTAATATGTGTTTATCATTGAATGACTGTCGTCGAATTTAATGCTTTTTTGCCACTAATTTTAATGTTGTGTAAATTTTGTTACTCTCAAGAGAAAGAATATATCATATAGCACGTTGTAAAATCCAATAGGGAATAGAGATATATTGCTATGCTTTGCCTGATTTTTATAGATGTTCTAGAGTTTTGAATGCATGCTTTCATGTTTGTATAACAAAGAGATATATGAAGGTCATATGAGGGGATAAATTTAATTGATATCGAGAGATGTTTTAATTGACTTAGAAATATTGACCAAATATTGACCAATACGTTTTTATGTGCACATATTGTCATTTTATTGAATTGCATTGAAACAGATTCATAAGGAAGATTCGAGGTCTGAATAATCATCCAATATAAATTTACCAAAACTTCATAATTTGCTCATTAGAATACTTAATTTAATCAGATAAATTAGTATAAATTCTTCATAATTTTTTTTTTCTATTCGATTAGAGTTACAATTTATTGACACTAGATTAAGTGCATAGTCTTCATGGAAACAATTTCCTACTTTTCACTTTATTACTTGTTCACGATATTATATACTTGTGGAAAACCAATGATCACCTACCTAATATGATGGGGGCGCTAGCACATAAAAGAACCATACAATCCAGTTTACATATTAATTGAACCATACAAGTCTAACTTAGAAAATATTTGTGCTTGTAGAGTGTATAACATGAGATTCAAACTATTGTTGAATTCAAAAATGTTAAAATTGATGATACTGATGATTACTCTTCTTATTCACAAGAACCTAAGATTTAGCATTTGGAGGGACATGTTGAAGGTACTTAGAATATTCAAGAAAACTGTGTTGCAGATTTTGGAAATAGAAGTTAGCCAGAACTTCTAGTGCTTGATTATGGAGATTCTAAACTAGCCACTGTAGGTAACCAACCCACCAGAGATAGTGAGCTATAGGATAGAAGCCAAACTTCCACTGGGATTCAGAAGGCACATCCTTTGTAAAATGTGCTCTCTGATCATGGAGATGGAATGATGACCACACAGAGACTTATTCCAGAACTCGAGAATGTGTGCTACATTTCACATATTGAATCCAAAAATATGATTGAAGCAATTGGTGATGAATCTTGGGTATTAGCATTATAGGAAGAATTGACTCAATTTCAGCGAAATAATATATGGAAGCTAGTGCCTCAGCCAATAGATACAAACGTGATTGGAACCAAATGGATCTTCAAGAACAAATCAGATGAGCATGACAACATTGTCAGAAACAAGGCACAACTGGTTGCAGGAGTGGACGTTGAAGAGACTTTTATACTTGTGGCCAGACTTGAATCTATTAGACTTTTATTGTCTATTGCATGTCAATTGGGATTCAACTTTATGAGATGGACATTGAGAGTGCCTTTCTAAATGAAATTTTAAATGAGATGGACATTGAGAGTGCCAACGTTGAGCAATCAAAAGGACTCATTAATCCATATATTCCTGATCAAGTATTCAAGCTTAAAAATGCATTGTATGGGCTGAAACAAGCTCCTCGAGCTTGGTATGAAAGACTAACTATGTTTCTACTTGAGAAGGGATACAAGAGAGGTGGAGTTGATAAAACATTGTACATCAGACAGCTCAAGTTCGAATTAATAGTGGCTCAAGTATATGTTGATGGCATAGTATTTGGATCCACATTTGAAACAAAATCAAGGGAGTTCATTAATCTTATGCAAAACGAGTTTGAAATGTGTATGGTTCGTGAACTAAACTATTTCTTGGGTTTTTCATGGTTATGAAGGTTGTTGGAGGGATCTTTATCTCACAAATTAAGTATGCGAAGAATCTGGTTAAGAAATTTGGCCTGAAAAAACACCTAGGCAGTCAGACTCCCATGGCTATGTCCTTAAAGATCTACAGAGATGAACATGGCAAGGATGTCAACCCCATCCAATACAGAAGCATGATTGATAGCTTGCTATATTTGACTACAAGCCGTGTTGACATAACTTTCAGTGTTAGAGTCTGTCCAAGATATCAAGATAAACCAAAGGAGTTTCATTTGACAGCTGTTAATTAGGAGATTGTTTGGTAGATATTAAAATCGGATTAAAATTGAAAAATTAGCCGTTATTGTTGACTTTTATTAGACGAGTTGGACCCAATAACGACTATATTTTCAATTTTAATTGGATTTTAATCACTACCAAACAAGCCCTAGATAAGTTAATAGCACATTCAATTTTGGTTTATGGTATGCTAAATATTCAAACTCTCATCTTGTAAGATATACAGACGCTAATTGGGTAGGGAACATGGATGATAGAAAAAGCACATCTGGAGGTTGTTTCTACATGGGTTATAATCTTATATCTTGCCAAGTAAGAAATAGAACTTTATTTCCTTTTCTATTGCTGAAGCCCAATGCCAGTAGTTGTTGTACACAGCTACTTTGGATGAAACAAATGCTCAATGACTATGATATTGAACAATATTCTCCTACCATATTTTGTGATAATACTAGTGTTATAAATATCTTTAAGAATCTTGTTCAGCATTCTAGGATTAAGCACATTGACATTCAACACCACTTCATCAGGGACTTAGTTGGGAAGAAGATAATTATCTTAGAACACATTTACACTGAAGGACAAATGGCTGATTTACTCAATAAGGCTTTAAATACTATCAGATTTGAAATTTTGCCAAAAAACATGGGCATATGCATTATGCATTAACCCTTTTGATGTATATATCTTTTATTTTTTTTATTTTGTGTGTTCACCTTGTTCGCATGTGTTTTGCATTTATATGAAAAAAATTGGGGCTTTTCTTGCAAATATCAAAAGATATAAATTTCTGATTGGCTTATCGTTGTTGAGATTAAATGAATTCTCCAATCAGTGTGGTGTTCTCACTTTAACTTATGGTAAATTATTGTCAGATAAGTAAACTTATTAGGATCTTGTGATTGATTCAATTGTGACCATTTACTGACTAGATTGTCATCTATGGTGACAAGTGTTTGAATGTTGACCAATGATTAGTATCTATAGCTCTTTGCTTTGTAATATGATGTTGTGTAAACATGCAAGTTCATTGGAGGAGAGGGCTACTACCATAGATGTGTGAAGTCGTTCTTGATAATGAACATAAATTATGAGAGAAGAACTACTACATATGGCTGTGAAAGTCAACTCTATGAATTAAAAAGATTGTTAAATAAAAGAAAATTGAAAGAGTCAACATATGAGCATTAAAAAGAATATTGAAAAATTTATATACATGCTGAAGCCTGGTACACACATATTGAAATATCTACGAGGTCAAGTTCAGATGATGGCTAATTTGAAATACACTTCTACATGTAGTTACTACAAGTGTCAATTTTGGTTAGGATATGATTCATAATTATTATTCTAGTGGTCCTATCATACACTCCTATCTTAATTTAGAAAATTAATTGAGTTAATTGTGAGTAGACACCTGAAAGGAAATTTTATGATTATCTTGAGAATTTTAAGTTGATTGTGTGAAATTGATTTGACTGTGAAACTTGCCCAAAAATATTGTGATTGATTGAATTTTGGTGAATCACATTATTTATGTGTGACTGACACGTGGACTCATTGGTGTTAAATTTGATAGTTAAATCTTACCTGCATGTAATAGAGGGATATTAATTTTTCAAATTTTAGAAATTAAATCTAATGGATTGCAAATAGACCAGTTTGCCAAAACAGAAATTAGGGTTGCATGAAATTGAATTTAAAAGATTGATTTGCCTTAAAATGAATTTAAAATGTTTCCAATCAATTTTAAAATCTAGGGATTATGTAATAACCTGCCTAAATTCAGTTTTGAAATTAACTCCCCCATGCATGTCGTTATTTGCAGTTACCAAAATGCAATTTCTATAAACTTTGTAGTTTTCCCTTTTTGATTTTCACACCTGAGGCACGATTCCTTCTTTGCACACCACAAATACTATAGTTCAAATTCATCTTTGTGCTTGATCTTTCTGTGTTCTTGAGCTTTCTTCTACATATTACAATGACAAAGACTAAGGGTAACAAGGACAAGTCAGGCAAATGTGAGATATTCACTACTGCTAAAACCTGTCTTATCACATTTTCGTGACAAGGAAGGCCAATTACGCCAGCCCAAATGCCAACTGAACCTATTCAGTTGGATATTGAAGAGGAGAGGTCTATTATCCCATGTAAGCCTACTGTAGTAACCCCCGCATTTGAATCCTCTAAGAAGAGTACTCCTCATACTGCACTGCGTCCAGTCAGACAGAGGAATGAACTTGTTTCCCCAGAAGGTTTATTAGGAAAAACCAAAGTGAATCATCTAATGATGATAATGAGGGCAAAGGAACTGACACTGAGGATGACATTGGCAAGTATCATGGTTCTAGGAACAATGAGGAAAAATCAAAACAAAAACTGCAGAGAAAAGGGCCAGTCCTGATGCAGTTGAAGAAAATCAAACCATAGAAATCCATGCACCAGTTAGTGATGATACTAAAATATCTAGCTCCCAATTTGAGCCTTCTAGTGAGGAGTCTGCTGAATCTTCTAATAATACTTCACCGCGCAAGAAAAGGGCAACAAAGGAAGAAAAGGGCAAACAGAAGATTGGGAAGAGTTCAGAAACCCCTGTTCCAGCCAGTGTAGACATTTTGTGACTCCTCTAAATTATTGTTTTCTAACTGAAACCAATGAAACCTTATTTGTGTCTTTTACAACCCATAGTAAATTTATCGAGGAATTAAAGGTGGTCCTTGAGGAATTTGTTACATTGGGCTTGGACAAGTTGGTTGGATTTCATAAATTGGAGAAATTGCTTACATTTGATGGAAATTTGATGAGACAACTATTAAGGATTTCTATGCCAATATTCCCAAAAATATAGGCAAGACTAGAAATCCCTTTAGGTAGGAACCTATGTCTGGTGAGGTTGATTACTTTTAGCCCATCAGTACTTATGGAGTGGTTGGGGATAGATGAAGTTGTGGAGGTCAGTGATGAGGAGCTTACCAATGATGTGGTTGCTTTAGAGTTAAATTGGCATGAATTGGCCAGACAAAATTGAAAATTTGACTGCCTCCAGGCTCTTGCCAAAATACAAAGTTCTTTTCAAAATTCTTATTCATAAGTTTGAACCATTTACTCACCGCTCTGATCTGTCTCACGAGAGGGCTGTTATGTTGTTTAAATTGGGAACAAAGTAGGGCTGGACCTGATTAAGTTGATATTCTGACAGAATTGTATACGATGGACCCATGAGAGCAAAGCAGTACAAGCTACCAAACCCCAGTTTGATCCACTATTACCTAGCTGATTTGGGAATACCTGATATGCCTACTGACATACATTCTACGACATACCTACCTTGGGGGTGTCAGAATTTGCTAACTTGAATGTGATGCCTAATCTTATTCCCAAAGTTCCTAAACATGTGCTGTCCAATGAACATTCTGAAAGGCTGGATATACTTGAGGGACACCTCAGGGTTGTAAAAAATCAGGTGGGTCAAATGTTTATAGAAATCAAAAGCCTGCTGATGATTTTAAAGTGATTCATAGGACATTGGAGACACTTGCATACCTGGATGATGGAAGGATCAAAGAGGCATGTGAGAAGTGCACTCCAGGTTTCTCAAAATATTAGTCTGAGGAGCCTATAGTAACTAATGTTGCACCAGATGCCATTGCTAGTCCTAATCATGCTGCACCAGAAAGCACAGGGTTTTGACCTCCCTCCAGGCCAAACTGAAACTATGAATACTTCAGCACCTATTGCTTCCCACAAACATGGTGGTGATTCCAAGACACTTGGTGCAAAGAAATCAACGAAGTAATGATGCCTATAGTTCTGTTCTCTTGATCTTTAACTTTCTGATCTATCTATTTGATTTGGTCCTGTGTATTAACTATTTGTGTTACACACATGGATGATAGTATTAATTCAATTACTTGTGTTTGGTTGGTTGGTACCCTCCCCATGTTGATAGTGTACTTTCAATTTCAAAATGGGGGAGTAGGTGAAATTGTTTATGGTTGAAAACGTGAAGTACATGGTAATATGTAGTGTAGCTTTAATTTTTTTTTTTTTTTTTGAATTTGATGTAGTATTGATACACTACATTATGCTATTGTTGCTTGTTCAAATTTACTACATACTATTTGCTTTCGATTCACTATATATTACTATATGGAACATTGTATTAATTCATGACTTTCTGTTAATGAAATGTGTGAGCTAGGGGGTGTGATGTGTTCTATGTAAGAATGGACTAAGGGAGAGTAGTTCATGTACATGAATTGATCAACACTTAATGTACACTTGCAAACATAAAAATTCAAAATTTGATTTTTGAAATTAAGTTAAGCCAAAGGGAGAAATTGTTGGTAAGATAAATTTCATATTTTTACATTTTATTTTTATTGGCTTATTTAATATACATAATGAATTTTAAAATGTCACGAAAATTGCCCAAAAATGAAAACAGTATACACACCAAACAGGCAATCCAGTTCTAATTAACTGATGGTTAGATATTTCAACAGAAATTACGACTACAGTTTTTAAGGTTTTAACTCTCTCATAACATAATTAATCAACCAATCGATATGAATCGTTCCAGAGATAATTATTGCTATTATGGTTAAAAAAAAGGGTACCCCATTGGCTCAGTAGCTCCCTTTGGTCCTCCGCGCAGCCCCAATTGTCAAAACGAGAGTGAAAGTCGCTGTTGATTTGTTTAGGTTATAAAAAAAATATTGTTTATAAAAAAAATATATAATAATAATAATAATTGGGCCAAAATTGAGTGAGCCCTCTGGTGTTAGGCTGGGCTTGACCACATAAGGGACCAAAAAATGAGGCACC
>CAIGRN010035835.1:0-12230 GCA_903798345.1 Fraxinus anomala
CTTCTCGGTTCTCGTTCGACTCCAGAGACCGGAAAATTTCCACCATTATCTCGTCCGGCAGCATAACATTGATCAGATCAAATCCCCTCATTTTCACACCTATTTACTTTAATTTTATGCAGAATTATAAGGGAGAGAGGAGGAAACTACGTTCTCTCTCACAGAACGTTCTCTGTCGGTGTGAGTTTATAGTCTGAATGAGAAAATAAAAGTTGAAATTATTTTATAGGCAAAGCTTTTTTTCTCTCTCTCTCTCTTTCTTTCTTTTTTCATGTCTAACTCAGCTTAAAATTATCTTATGAATAATAACTTTGACAAATTTACTTAAAATATTAGGATAGTGTTTTGCAATAAACAATAGATTAAAAATGTTGGATGCGTTTTCAATTATTTTTAGTTGCATAGTTTATAAAGAAGACTGAAAATAATGAATTAGCGATGCAAGTAAAGTGACAGCAATCATTGCAGAAAATCGAATATCGTTATATCTAAGGTAGGCAATCGTTATAGTGGAAGCAACCACTAAACTACTTAAGCCAAATCTCGTGTTGGTGAGTTACCTCTTTCATTCTTTCTTTTCTATTTAGTATCCCACATCTCCTACTTACTTTTGTAGATCTCAGAGAGAAAAAAAAAAAAAAAATAGGTATTCGTCAGCATAGGAAGGCAAATCGAGCTAAGCTTCTCCCTTTTTTCAACCTGATCAAACTCTTCGATGTATAAAATATTTAAAAATTTAAAATAATGAGGTTTTATTTGGAAGGGAGGCAAGTTGAACATTGTCATTTTTACTAACTTTTTCTTTTTAGGTTGAAATTTGACATTTTTAAGTCACATTTCTCAAGCTTTTATCACCAAATTTTAGAATCTAGATCACATTGTATATCACATCAAAAATTATCTACACTGAACCAACGAAACCTAGTCAAATTTAAGTTAATTTCAACAAATACGGTCTGTTTGACAAGATTTTTTGAAATATTAACTAAATTGCTTGCATTGTATGTAATATCACGAGTATTCATTTTCTCCATTAATTCTCTCTTTGTTAGAGTAATGTGAGTAATGGCACGTGAGTAAAGCAACATCTCTTTTCTTATATGACTTGTGAATAGTATAAATATAGGTTCCGATTATATACCATACTTCGTGTTTTGTAGATTCTTTTGATCACGGCTACTCATGTTCAATAATTTATAATAATATTATTTTTCATCTTGTAATATTCATACTTGAAGTTCAAAGACCACCGCTGTGTTGGTCTCTGCTGGAGGGAGGGGTGGGCTTTTGAGGTTACGTGACCTCCAAGTTTTCGATGGAACTGATTTCTTTTTTAAAGAATAAAGAAAATAAAGGCTGGAGACTTAAAAAGGAATATAAGAGTTGGTATTTTATTCATTTTCTTTTTAGAAGTTCAAAACCTACTTGTATCAATTTTTAAACAAAACCCACTTGATCAAAAAAAGTATCTTGTTCTAGATTTGAGATTATCCAAACCTCCACTATTGGTAAAATTAGGGATGACATGTTCTTGATTTCAAGATAAATTAAACCACTCGAGTTATTTTAATAACTTACAAATCATTGAAAACAGGAGGACAATACTTAAAATCTAAAGCTACATTTTGTCGTCACCTACAAGTTAAATGTTATACCCATTGTTTATGCTGCTATGCATCCCATTGTTCAATAATTTATGAATTTTTGAATAGAGAAATTGAATTTAATCATTATCCTTAGTTTTCTTTGCTATTAAGGCTAATAAAATCCTTCTTTTGTTAGCTCAATTTTATCAAATAATAATGCACTCATCAAACATGGCTTTTAATGGATTAGGTTACAAATATTCTTGCTGAACGATAGTGTAGAGTGAGAATAAAACAATTTCATTACTATCATATTGTTTCACCTTTTTCGTAACGCAACCTTGTTTAACGGTTATTAAATGGAAAAAAAATGTTTTGAATATTTATTTTAAGGAGAATGTGTGATTAAAATGTAGGAAAAAAATTTTAAATTTACGTGTAGAATATTTTATTGTATAAATGTGATTGAAAAATGAGTATATAGAAAAAAAAAATTTGAAAATAATGGTTGTCAAACATGTGCTTAATTTGTGTCCTCAAATTAAAAGATAAAGATTGCAACGAAGAAATATTGTACATAACAAGAGAGCAAACATTGGAGTCCTTATTGCAATTAAATGTGGCAACAATTACCCTTTTTCATTTGTAAGGTACCAACATCTTAAAAATAAGTAACTCCAAATGAGCTAATTCAATTTGAAGCAAGATATTTGACGGCAACAAAGAACACAATCAAATATATGTTGACTCTTTACACGAACATGGATACTTGATAATCAAGACTTGTTGTGAATCACGCATGAATGCTGAAAATTGATTTTCATCAATAAATTCATTGATTCCAAAGAATATTGATTGATGAAAATTTAGAGAAAATGCAATATATATATTAATTAAAATAATGCGTGATAGTTAAGTAAATCTGATACTTGGATTGCACCATTCTCCTCGATTAGAGAAGATTCACCCTTAAATCTTGCATTTTATCTCCCCAGCATGTTCTTCCCCTATAAAAAATGCCTAAAATTTATTTTCTTTTGCTGCCACATGTGGATCAAGTATTCCTAGTTAACCAGCTTCTTGACGAAACATTAATTCTAGTTTAAGGCCTATTAAGATTTCTACTACACTGTTTGTTAGAATAAACACTTGATTATAATTAGATTGGTTCAAGTAATAGGATTTGCAACATTCATATGTTGTTGAAGTACATGTATTCTAATTAATGAATACAGTGACAAGTGTAGTTTTTATACTTGTTCGTGGCGCAAAATCATGATATTTTATTGTCTTTTGAATTAAATTCTACCAAATTTTTGTTAAATTGTATTTTGTAGATAAAACTTTATATTTAATGAAGAATTGAAGAAAAGAATGTAAAATAGTGAAATGACAAAATTCAAAGATGAATCATTAGAGAAAAATATTATATTAAATAAGTTCAAATTAAATGGGCCTCAATAGATTTGCATTGAACAAATTAAACCTATATAGATATAATATATATATAATATATAGAGGAGAATTCATGGATGTGGGGAGACACACGGAAAGACGGAGGCGGAGGGGAAGAAAAGAACGCACAGAAAAGCAGAGAAAAAGAAGAGAAGGAAAGAAGAAAAAGTAGAAAAGAGAAACAAGAAAAGAAAAAACAAGGAAAAGTCAACAAAAACTGCTGCAGGTAGAGAGAGAAAGAAAGAAGAGAAAAAAAGAAAGAAAGAGAAAAGAAAGAAAAAAAGAAAGAAAGAGAAGGAGAAAGCAAACACCATAAATTCTCACGTTTCGTCAATTTTCCTTGATGTCTTCTACTTTTGCATGTTTAAATTTAATGTTATGAGTGGCTAATATGAAAATAACAATCCTAACTACTATATACTTAAAGTTTTTATTATACGTTTAATTTCAAGATTTTTATGTTGAAAATACGTAGTTCGACCCTAACATCAGCCAGAGGGAGATGAATAGGTGATTATGCGGAATTAAAAATTATTTAATAATTAAATAGCAATAAGTCACTAATTAATTATTTTTCTAGATGATTAAATATGTAATTCGATGATTAAATATGTAATTCAATTAATCATGTGTTGAAATACCATAGTTGTGTAAGCAATAAATGTATACAAGAATTGATCACGGAGAAACCCAACTGGGTAAAAACTTCGGGCACTTTGCCAGTCAACAATACATTATAAAAGATTTATAACTTACAATCTACCAGACTAGATGACGACACGTACTATCTGATCTCCTAACTTTAATTTCAACAGCTCTCCAGAATTCTGTACTCCTGCACCACTCCCAGCTGCAGTTTCCAAAACTCTTCTGTATTGCGTTATCCTACAGCAACTCCTAGTTTTGTGAAATCGTTTATCTCATGTGGATCCAAAGAAGAACGCCGCGTTCTTCAACGACTGGAACTCCAATCACCTTCTCTTGATCTTCAGAAACTCTAACAGATATGAAGGAAGCAACAATTTCGTATTTGGATTGTGAAACTGATGTTTTCACCGTTAAGAACAGATCAATTTGAACAATGAAGGTTGAATGCTTCAGAGGATGATAAGAATATGAAAGCAATGTTTTTTTTTTCAAAAATGAAGGTTGAATGCTTCAGAGGATTAAAAGAATATAAAAGCAATGATTTTTTTTCTCAATAATCAACCTTGGAAAATTACGTTATGTAGCGTCCAAGTATTTATATGTAGGTTAGAGAATGAATGTGCCAGATAAAAAGCCTTTAAAAAAAGAATTAAAATTTTTTCGGATAACACTGTCGCTCGAGCGAAGGGCTAGCAACAGTCGAGCGACAGTTTGTCAAGCGATGAAGTTTCTATTTTTGACGCTCAGCAGGTCGTGCTGGCTCAGAAGAAAGATGTGACCTACTCTGAGCAAAAGTAGTATGGCCAATCAGCTGGGAAACCCTCTTTGGAACCCCCTCCGAAAAACTCACTCTTAGGGCTGTGACTAACCTATAAATCAAGCAAGCATAAGGCAGCCCCACCTTTGTCCCCGTGACACGAAAGGCCCACAAAATCTGCTGGCAAATGAATAAGGGTAAATCAATGGAATCCTCATGCAGTAGGGCGTACAAAAAACAAGCCTTCTCCATGGGTAATGAAGAAGTATGAGACACGGGAAAAATATTTGTGCACACAATGCACAACATAATCCGGCGATCAGTAGGAAGAGAGCCAGTACGAATAGCACCCGGACCTCCTTCCAAGGGTGTGTTAAACACCGTCGAATGGACTAAAGAGTCCGTCGGAAGAGTGTCAGGAGTCAAATAAGGGATATGAGCTATGCTTGACACTATATCAGGAGTGATCTCAATCGTCTTACCCCGAAGAAATACTTTAAAAGATGAGTCGCTAATATCATGAATGTTAGCATAAAACTCATGAATAGGAAGACTTGATAGAGGGACTAACTCGACCAACAAGGGTTCCCAACCCCGGGAAGTGAAAATAGCAGCGAGGTCTGGAGATAGCTGACCCCGTGCTCAAATAAAATGGGGTGTAAAGAAAACCGTGACCCAAAAATATCTTGGACAATCGTAGAGACGAACCTAGACCTACTATAGGAAGTGGAGGTACCAGGCGTCGAAGTGGCAAAGCAAGCCCTCTTAGGCGGCATCTGAAATGATATGCATGAGAACCAAAACATCAAGACCTCGAAATGATTGACAAGAAATCATGATATGCATGAGATGCATGGATGTACGTAAAATGAGGTAAAAGTGCATATGCAACGCACGTGTGAATGAATGCTCAAAGGGATGCCGTGATGCCGAGACGTAGATGACATGAATACATGATGTATGTCGTGATGTCATGCTGCAGTAACGTGACATCCCCTTGTGGTGTCAACATCAAATGTAGACGGACAACTTTAGCCAAACAAACTAACCATCCTAATGTGATCGAGTATATGAGGTAGACTAGACCAGAAAGAGATGGAGCCCAAACAACATCAAAATACTGCAACAACTACGTGACATGAGCATGTACAATACGATGAAACCACTCCAACCTCAATACTTCAATCAACACAACGCCAAACCACCAACTAACCTTCTTCCATCAACAAACCAAGTACCAAACACCAAATACCCAGTAAAAATACAATATTTATCAAGAAGGACTCGTCAAACCACCAAACCATCCTCAAAATCAAGGAAAAAATATGCCCACAATAAAAGGAGAACTTCACCATAACTCCAATCAACACTCAATCCAACTTTAAACCCAAAACCTATCCCCACAGGTGGCTAAAGTATCAACCACAAACCACTTACAAATGCTAATGCAACCCTTATCAGCAAACCAAATAAAAATGAAACAAATGGAGGGAAGAACATCAATAAACCTAAAGAAAATCGCACCAAAAGAATCCAAAAATCCAATGTTTGGATCAAAATGATGCAATAAGTGATGACAATGTAAGTTAATCAATCAAACATGAAGTGTAAATGCCAAAAATTGAAACAAGAACGGCCAAAAATAAAAAACCCAAGACAATTGCAAAAAGGGATAAAAATTAGGGGTTTTAGAAATTTACCTTTGAACGAAGTGAAATCAATGAAATATCACCACAAAGTATTGATATAAGATTATAAGAGCCAATAAAACCACAAATTTGATGTGGGTGGGCGAATAGTGGAAGAAATTGGGAAGAAAAAGGGTGAAAAATGAGTAAAACCTTGGAAAAATAATGTTAAAATTCAAATGAACAGGCTGTCGCTCGAGCGGGGGTTGAGCGATAAGTGAGTGAGACAGCCTCTACGAGCGTGACCCAGTGACAAACTTTTTTTATGGGAAAATAATTTATTCATGAAGGCAATTAGCCTAGAGAATGGTTACAACGGTGTTTATAAATGAAAATAACATTTTTAATGACTAAAGGGACACTATGCCACCAAAGTACCATATCTTGAATGGACCACGCATACCGTGCGAAGTAGTGAGTATCTTGGTTTCTAACTCTATTGCAGTGATAGAGGTTGCAAATGGGAGAATCATAACATGAGCTCATTTATCTCAACTACCAAGGGCAGTATTGATGCTGACGTTAAGACTGGTTTGCTGATTTCATTTACAAGAAACAAGCAATCGCTCTCTACCAGTAACTTAAGAATGCCTAGGTTGAGAAATAGTTGCAATCCTTTCACAATTGTTGTTGCTTCCACGTGTTCAAGTTTAAGGATACAATTTTTAAAGCCACTAGCAGCCATAACTACTTCTCCTTCATGATCTCGAAGAATAATACCCAGTCCCACCTTATTAAAATCGAAGAACAAAGTACCATCAACATTTAGCTTGAAGGCATCTTGTCATGGTGCAAACCATCTATATTTTAGAGATAATACTCCAGGAGCAGATTTTTGAGGAAAGCTCGATTCAGTTGCAGATTTGTTGGCTAAAGCAGTTGTGTTTACTTGTTGTGGTGGGAGATCAATCTGATCATGGATCGTTTTATTTCGCCGATACCAAAAGCCCCAAGTAATAAGTAGAAAGTCCATGAGAGCATCATTTGATATTGTTGACAATATATCAGTAGCTGCTTGCATGAAACCTCCTGGATAATTTTTATGTTGTAATACCGGGAATCGACTGGTAAGGTGTTGATGGATAGAGGGACAATGAAGCAGGGCATGGCATAAATCTTCCACTTGGTAACCACAAAAATAGTATTGGGAAGGAATATGAACTTTCCGACGAAGTAGATTTTGTTTTGATGGCAGACTCTCTTGATAGGCTCTCCAAGCAGAACCCTTTATTTTTAGGGGAATTTTCAGCCGCCACATCGTATCCCAAAGTATCTTCTTCTCAGCAAGATTCGAACAGCTGCAGCGATTTGGAGTAGATACCAAATTTTTCGTGTTCCCAAGACCATACATCCTCCTCTCTCGCAACACTTTGTTGTAACTTCAGGATAACCTCAACAGTTTTTTAATTTAATAGAGTTCTAAGCTTTGCCAAATTCCACGACCCCAGGTTGGAATCAATTAGTGTGGAGACTGGACAATCGAGTTGCTATCTATAGATGCATTAAAAATCAGCCTCTAATTCCTTGCTCAATTTTGTCACCGTAGGTATATATTTATCATTGAAAATATGTATGGTACCTCCATTTCCCATGATCCATCTTCCTCCTTGTATCAAAATATTTTTAGCCTCCCAAATTCCACGCCCAGCATATGAGGGATTACCACCTAAAGATGCCTTCAATACATTACCATCGAAAAAGTAGCGGGCTGAGTATATTTTGTGAAACAAACTATCCCTGTGGTGCAAGAGCCTCCAAGCTTGTTTTCCAAGCATGGCCAAATTAAAAATCTCCAGCTTCTTAAAGCCCATGCCTTCCATGGATTTCGACTTACACATATTATCCTAAGAGAGCCAGTGAACTTTCATTTCCTCATTCCTTTGGCCCCACCAAGATCGAGCCATCATTTTCTCAAGTTCAGTGCATAATGTAGAGGGGAGTTTGAAACAACTTATAACATAGGAGGGTATTGCTAAAGCCACTGATTTGAGGAGAACTTTTCTTCCTCCTTGGGAGAAAATATTACTTTTCCATCCTTGCAATTTCAGCCAGACTTTGTGTTTTATTTCAGAGAATGCTTGTGATTTAGATCTTCCTACCATAGGTGGCAGTCCAAGATACTTGTCGTATTGCTACACTTGAGGAACGTTCCATAAGTTCATAATTGATCGCTGATCATCTTGCTTTTCATTAGCACTGAATACCATTGCAGTTTTATCTCTACTAAGTTGCTGGCCCGATGCCTCTTCATAAGCACTTAGGAGTAGTAGCTAATTCATTTGCTTCAAAAAAAATCAAGCTATCATCCGCAAAGAGAAGGTGATTCAATCTTGGAGTTCCCCGACATATACGAATACCAGGTACATGATTTCTCCTTTCATCTTCCTTCAATAGACTAATCAATCCTTCGGTGCATAGAAAAAATAAGTAAGGAAAAATAGGATCTCCTGCCTTAAAGCCCTTGAAGGTAAAATACGACCGATTGGAGAGCCATTAATGATGACACACTTCATCACCAGATTAATAAAACTTGTATGAAAACCCAATTTGTGCATAACCGCTTCAAGGAAGAACCATTCCACTCTGTTATAAGCTTTGCTCATGTCAAGCTTAAGGGACATGTAACCCCTCTTACCCTTCTTCTTTCTCTTTAAAAAATGGAGCACTTCATACGCTAAAAGTACATTGTTTGAAATAAGTCTCCCTTTAATGAAGCCTAACCATGTTTCTGAGATCACCATAGGAAGCACTAGTTTTATCGTGTTCGCCACAACCTTGGAGACCAACTTATAAAGGACATTACAGAGGTTGATGGGTCTGTAATCCTTTACTCTTTAGGGATTTTTTGTCTTACGAATAAGTGTAATAAACTTATGATTTACATCTTGGGGAAATTCATAAATATTCAAAGCATGTAAGACAACATTAGTTATAGAAGGGCCAATATAAGGCCAAAACTTTTGGAAAAAAATAGGAGGCATACTATCGGGGCCTGGGGCCTTATTAGGATGCATTTCCTGTAGCGTCTAAGAGATTTCAGTTGCTGTGAAAGGTTGAGTCAGCTCATCATTCATGTCAGTACTAACTCTGCTTTCCATATTGTTCAGAACAGCACCTTGATTTCTGGAGCCATTAGAGGCCAACAGATCAGAAAAATAGTTGATGATCAGTCGATTACATGCTTCTCCCACCTGCCAGGACCCTTGATCATCCAACAGTTTTGTAATTGAATTTTTTTTCCTTCTTTGGGAGGCTTTTGCATGGAAGAAACGTGTATTCTAATCTCATTCTTCGAGCCAAGCAGCCCTTGATCTTTGTTTCCACATAATCTCCTCTCTATCTATCCAAGTTTGCACTTCTTCAGTAGCATTCTGGATTTGAGCTAGCTTTGATCTGGCTTCCTTAAGCTTTACTTGCACCATGCCGAATGTAGTCTGGTTCTAAGATTTAAGGTGAGTGCTACATCGGCTGATATTCCTCTTGATATTTTCCAGGTTTGGAGAGCTGGGTTTCAGACCACTGGTTTAACATAATGTTGGAGCATTCAGTTTCACCTAGCCACATTGACTCAAAATGGAATAGTTTAGGTCCTTTTAGTGATTGATTAACACCATCAAGCTGAATCCAAATCGGAATGTGGTCTGAGTATGTTATTGAACTGTGGGTGATGGAGGCATGTACATAAAGACGACAACAGAAATCATTTGTGCAGAAGCAGTCCAGCCTTTCGAAAATTTTTACACTGTCATGTCTTCCATTATACCATGTGTATTTAGGGCCCTTGAATCTGAGGATACTACCTAGGTCTATCTCTACCTCCCCATTTCTCTTCATTTGATAAAATTTCATTGAAGTCGCCAAAGACAAGCCATGCATCTGCAGAGTCTCTCTTCAGTTTCCTTAATAAGTTCCATACCTTCATGCATTTACATTTACATGTCTCAAGGTGGCCATAGATTCTAGTTAGGAACCAGCTACGTTGGGGCGCTTCAATTTTAGCATCAATGTGGTTTTTGGAGTAACTTAGAACAGATAAAAGAATCTCGGATCTCTAAAGAAGAGCAATGCCGCCATTGCGTCCCACAGCCTCAACATTAAAACAACCGTAAAATTTTAGTTTAACTCGATAAAATTCCATATTTGTGTCATTAAGTTTTGTCTCTTGCAAGAAAAAAAACCAGGATTTTCCTTTTTGATAAGGTCAGAAAGAGTACGAATGCCACGAGGGTTCCTAAGCCTTCGTGTATTCCAACTTAGTATTTTCATGAGGATCGGTGGGGGCTAAATTTTAGCCACCACCGAATTCTGAGCATTGGAGTTGGAGACCTGTTCATGGGATTTACTTATACCCTTCAGGCATTTAGAATTTCGAACAGCTTCTCCATTTGCAGGAGAAAAATCTAGAGATCTCATTTAGCTAGCCGTGGATGTGGACACGCTGGAGCTGTGTATCTGATTTTTTTGACTTGTTTCCATCATCTAGCTTGATTGGCGCCCATACCAGTAATTGATGTCTCGCTAGATTAGGTAAATCAACATCAGTTTGTTGAGGGACAAGATTATCCTTAGGTTGAAAATTAGGAAAGTCACTGCTGTCCATACCATTTTCCATAACCTCATAGCTGTTAAGATTATTTTCCATAGAAACTGTGATTCCAAATTGATCCTGTGATGGCGACTATTCTAGAAATTTTGCCTTCATCAATTCTCCATTATTTTCATCTATATTCATTTCCTGTAATAGCTCTTGATTTTTCGGTATTCTGTAATTTGTTGTCGGCATCAGAGTTTGTTCACCAACCTATTCATTATTGTTTTGACCATTGGAACTTCAGTGATTCCTCTGCTGCTCAGTAGTTTGAGGTTGCAGTTGTTGGTTACGGATCGGACCACCATAATCTTCAAAGTTTCTAGCACGTAGCCAAGGTCCATAGGAGTAATCAGAGGTTGTATATACCTCCATGGTGGATCGCCATTGGGAGCATTCCTTATGAGTATGTCCAAGAATGCCACNCCATTGGGAGCATTCCTTATGAGTATGTCCAAGAATGCCACATAGATAGCAGAAATTTTGAAGGTGCTCATAAGCAAAACTGACCCAGAAATGGTTGTGATATTCCACATAAATCCTCTTACCGTGTAGGAGATGCTTGGAGATATCAAGGCCTATCTGGGCACGAAGGAATTCACCTCTAGCTATTTCATTTTTATCGATATCAATTTCAATAATTTTTCCAAGTTGCCTGCCAATAGCATCCCACATTTTCCAAGTTCGAACCATGACAGGGAGATCATGAATTCTTACCCAGAGATTTGCCTCTGAAAATGAGATGTTATCAATTTGTTCAAGGCCATCAATCTCTTTGGTTAAAACCAAATGTTTGTCAAATGCCCACGGACCCTCGCGCAGGATACGTTCCTTATCCCGTATGTCCTTAAATTCTGCAAGGAACGAGTTGGGGAAAATATCACAAATGCTTAAAGCCTTATTGGGATGCCATAAGTGCTTGATATAATTCTTGAGCGCCTCTTTATTGAAGTGTTTACTGGATAAAATTTTGAAAAAAAACATTTTTCACTTCGATGAAGAGTCAGCACTTCATCTTCTTCGATTGCTAGAACTTCCTCTTCCAGTTCTGTGAGAGACAACTTTTTACACATATTTGCAATATCTGATTCCAATCGCTCTCACGTACTATTTTTTGTCTATAAATCCTGCACCAAATGCAGGGAAAAACCTCTATTCCGGCAGCCTTCAAGAGGAAAGAGAGACCTCTACTCAGGGGTACCTTTATTCAAGGACCCACGAGAGGAAAAGCCAGTGACAAACTTAATGACAAACATAGCACTGAATTTTTGAAAAATAAGAAAATAGCATTTTTTTAATTAATTAAGCCCTTGACAACTAGATGAACTCAAAAATGCATGTGCTTACAAGTAAGCATTATCAATAAAATTTTCCCACGTACTCAATCAAGTTCAAAACGGAGTAAAGTGTATAAGAGACTCATGCATGTAAAATGCCACTATATTCTCGTGAACATGAATCCAAACCTTAAATTTATGAGAAAGAACATGCTGTAAGTGTTATGCCCT